>BDIU01000035.1:0-252753 GCA_002118135.1 Trebouxia sp. TZW2008 | reverse complement strand
CTTCCTGAGCAAAGTGCACTGCCACACAGAAAATTTTGCCAGGGTCTGGCCTATCCTATTCCTAATAACTTTGACTTAGACGGTGACGGTGGCGCGAACAAGTCTGCTGTTAGACACACAAGTTGCAAGCAATCGCTAGATTCTTGAGCTGTTCAATTCAAAACTGACACCGCATGTACTCAGAGGTGTGCTGAGCTGTAATCATGGGCTGGTTGAGTCTGAGTCAGATTGCTAGGATGCTGAGCACTGCAAACACGTGGTGCAAAACTTTCTGGGGGGACTGTACGTTGTACAGAACGTGTGCATGACAATTACATTGCTGCTGCCAGAAATTAGCTGAGATGCTCAGGTCTTGGGCTCACTGTGCTGTTGCAGGAAATGCATGCAAACCACCATTATCCGTATAAACTTGCAGTGCTGCGCTTCATGTGTGTGTTAGATGACTGAATCTTGTGGTTTTCACAGTAGCTGCAGATTTACAGCTCCCAACGTGCTGTTTGGCTTAGAATCAGAATTCTTGGAATCTCTGTAAGGATCTGTGCAGACAGCTGACATTTGCGTCCTAACATTGCGACTGGCAAGTGTCGCACTTGTTTCTGCACCTCCTACTCTCAACTGGTGCTTTGCTGCATGGCTAGAAGGATCCTGCGTTTCCAACACATGTGCTCAAGACAATATCCAGTAGTGTTTTTGTATATGTTGTAATAACATGCAGTTGCAATTAATTGATACATATGCACCATTTCTTGCCAGCAACACGATGCCAAAGTCGACGGGCGAATCTGCTGTCCCACATGCCTTTTCTGCATGTTGATGCATGTTTTTGCAAACCAGCTACAGAGTTCTCAGCAAAGTGAAGTGGAATGCTGCAACAGCAAGCATCAATGCTTGCTCACCATTGTGGGAAGCAAGCTGCCTATTGTATCCAAGGGCTTTCTGATGGTGGATCAGTTCACCATTAGCCTCAGCTCTTCAAACGCTCCTTGAAGTCGTCAATATAACCTGCATGCATGCAAGTGATCAGTACTTGGCACTTCAGCAAATCCAAAGAAATTGCCCAAAAGCAGCAACAGTGCAACAGACACAGGAACGGTGCGATTTTGCAAAGCAACAGCAGGGCATTTGCTGCTGCGCTTGAACGCTGATGAGGGTTCAGCTCAAGTGCAAGGAAGTTGTGTTGAAGCCAAAAACGCCTTGATGCAAAGGACACGCCTACTTTAAGCAACACCTCAACAACAGCATATCAGCAGGCACAGCCCAGCCTGAAGCTGTGATATGATGTGTGCAAACAAGTGCAGCCATCGTGGGGTGTTATCGCTGCAAATTCGCTGCAATGCATTGCTTGCAGATTGCAACACAGCTCAGCAAAGAGGCACTTGCCAAGCAGGGTACGGTCTTGCAGATCAACTGCATGTCTCTGATAAGTCAGGAACAGTTTCAGCCGTGCTCAAGCAGGCTGTTGTGCTGTTTGACCAGGGTCAGCTGCTTGTGGGCGCTGCTGTGGGTTCAGAGTGATCAGCCCCAAAATATAGGTGGCCTTGCCGTCTTCACTTGGGTTGAGCACTGCTGGCACAGTGGCCTTCAAGCTGGCCTTTGCCTCCTACAGGGGTGCAAGCACTTGTTGACACAGTACCTTCTCCTTATAAGGACCCTCAATATAAAAACATTCTTGATGCAAGGGCATTGTCATTAAAAGGACAACTTGCTGGGAACATACATTGTCAATGCGATGAGAATTTGCTGCAAAGCGCTTTGATACATTACTGAATGCAGTGCTCAGCGAGCAGCCCTGTGGCAAGTAGGCTGAGCAGGATGACATCAATTGGACTAGCATCAGCGTTGCTCATGCCCCTGAGTCAAGGCAGGAGCGAGGCGGGAAGAGTATGCAAGAGGTGCTGTTGCTGTGAAAGCCAATACACGAGGCCAATGCAAAGTTCTGTGCTTGCACAAAAGGCGCCTCAGCTCCTACAGAGCTTGGTACATGCTTGCTTGTCTTGCACACTGATTGTGCAAGCTACACAGTCATGAAACAGCAACTTTGTCATGAGCTGAGACTTGTCTCAGCATAAGAACTCAAACAATGGCTGCACCGTTTATGAACAGCACACCCATAGCATTTTGAGCGTATTGTTTCCAATGAATGGACGGATGTTGGGATGGATGGCTGGACAGACAGATGGACAAAAGCACATCTAAAGCATCCGAATCAAGTCAGGGCAGCCTTTGTGAATGTGCATACCGGCGACAGCAACTTCAAGATCCTGTTTGTGCAGCGTCTTGGGTCTGTCAACCAGAGGCGTGCTGCAAAAGGCTTTTTCGAGCCTGATGGCATGCGCATGTGATTGTCCATGCTCAGTGACTGACTGCTTGACCTGCATGCATCAAGCACTTACAACAGCAGCACTCAGAATTCAACGACAACATGACAGAAATTCCAATGCTGTCAAGTGTCATACGGGATGCCTCTACAAGAACCTAGCCTCAGATCAAACAGCATTGCATATGATAGTTGCAGGATTTGGAGGGAGTGGTACCCCATTTTGCTCAATTAAAGAGAGTTTCCAGGGGAAATCACCACTCAACAAGGGTGTCTTGTTTGTTTATGAGGTTTGCACCCTGGTTTGCAGGGCATTCAGGCGACGCACATGCTGGCTCATGTAGCAGAAGCTGCAAAGCTATGCATGCATGGAGTACAAAGCACACGCCATCATGCTTTGATGCCCTATAATGTTGAAATTGTGCATGAAGCTGGTGCCCAGGCTGAAGCCAAAGCAGCGTATTGTTTCGCCACAATTTTTACTGGACACAATCTTTGACATGTATATGATCACGAGCTGGCGCTCTCGCTTGGTCACGTGTACAGTGTACTGAGGCCTGTCAACAGATTCAGCTTATCCTGCTGGTCCTGACCTTATATATATTGTTGTGCGCAGATCACATGAAAAGCACAAGTCTGTCAAGGTGCTTACCTGAGTAGTTGAGCCAAGCGTGCAAGCTCCAGCTGACCTCTCAAGTCTTGACTGTCCTCCGGCATAGTCAGCACAACCAAGTCTCCATTGCATGTCTCACACAACTTTGACTCCCAAGCTGAGGTGCTTAATACATAATTATAGGAGAGCCACCTGGCGTGTGGTCGCTGGAATAGCACTTGGCTGAGAGGAACATCTGCAAAGCCTGCTTGACACAGAAACATTGCTCAATCGACAGACAACATCAAGTACAACACAAATGCAATGTCACAATAAGTTAATTGTTGATGACGCCAACAGTGGTAATCCTGCATACGCTGATGTCTGCAAGGGAAATTCTCAGGCAACACAGGCAATAGGCATACAGGCATCATAACAGCGCCAATGCAAGTTGAACAAGACTCCTGCTTGTACATCACAGCGATGTGGATGAAGCTGGCAGGACCTACACATGTGGCTCTCTGATTACATACTGCCAAGAAAGTACAAGCTGTGATTTGCAAAATGCATGCAGAGCTCCTCAGCAATATGTCATTGCAGGGGTACTGACTGTATTACATATTGAGCAGGTGCAATGAACAAACTGCTGATACATAAAATCATGATATACTGCTAATACGGACAGAGAAAGCTGCTGATGCATGTCACTGTGATGCATAGCCAGTGCAAGTTCTCACCTGCAGCCGCCCACTGTCTGCCCACCCTAGGAGTGCTCCAACTCCATGCAACACAGTCAATCTGCCCAGACACTGTACTGCCCTGACCCCAAGTGTATGACAGCTGCAGCCTAACACTATCAGGCTGTGTAGGCACCGCCCCTATGCGTGGAATGCCAAAAACATGTGGAGTGGAAGGCCTGTTCCATGCTGAGGCTGATGAAGCTCTGTTGCCATGTGAAACATCATGCTCTGATGACTGACTTGACCCAAGTGAGTGCAAGAACTGATGCTGTGGCTGCTGACTGTGTGCTGCCACAGGCGCCAGTGACTCCTGAGGCGCTCTGTCTTCGTGTCCTGAAGACTGTGACTGCAGGCGCATATGCTGGGGCTGTTTGGAAAAGCCCTGGGCCTGTTCAGTGCGGCCCTGAGCTGGTGCAACAGCTTCTGAGGCAGAAGGGACGACCTCAGATGTAGCTGCTTTGCTGTAATCAGGCTTTTCAGGTGACCAGTCTTTATACATTGCCTCAGCTGCTTTCCTATACTCAGGCACTTCAGGGAAATAGTCTTCATGCGTTGCCTCAGCTGCTGACAGTTGAGTTCTGGGCTGCTGACCCTCACTAGATGACAGAGAGCGCAGATACTCATGGGCATGCTGTGCACGCTGTGGCTGCTGCTCCCATGCATGCTGCCTGGACTGCTGTTGAAGCTGGTCAGTCTGACGACTGCTGGTCGAAGCAAGCTTGGCCACTGCCACAGGACCATCCCAGCTGATGTGCTGACAAATGTCAACGGGCTCTGTCACAAAGTCACAAGGTAGTGGCTTGCATCTTGGGTCAGATGGCTTGAGGTTCTGGTTGTCTTGTGCAACGTCTCCACTGTGCACAACTGTGGGATGGCTAGCAAGCTGCCCAGAGCCTAGATAGGCACAAGGAAGCTCATCAGGGGACTTAGGACTGAGTGTGTTGGAGTTCAGCCTGAACAGCTCAGAAGGAAACTGTTGCATTTGCCTTGAGGGCGGCTGATGCTCTTGTCTAGGCTGCTGCTCCAAGTGCCCCTCCTGACCAATGGCGAAGGGGTGGTACCAGTGGAAGTGGCCTGACCCTACAGGCAGGGGCCCATCCCAGAACGGCCTTGCCAATGGGGCAGCATCTTCCTCTTCTTCTGGGGCAGGGGCAGGAGGCCGTGTTGGCTTTGGAGGGGGCAGATTGATGGCTGCCAGCCCTCCCACCTGCCTTGGAATTGCTCCTGCAGCCGCAGTGTTAGCTGCCGGCTTGGCAGCAGGAGCAGTTGCTGCAGCTGTGGCAGGTGCTGTCTTCTTCTTTGCAGGAGCGCTGGCATCGCCAGCACTTGTAGGGCGCTTGCGCTTTGTGATCTCCCTGATGGAAGCTATGAACCGCTGAGGGTTTGGTGCCCTAGCCACTGCTGCAGCAGTTGATGATGCTGGCTCTTCAGTAGCACCATCACTTGACTTCACCCCTTGCTGTGCAGCCTTTTCTGCTGGTGAGCTGTCTACTGCAAGCGTGGACTTGCCACCAGCTTTGACGGGGTCAGAGGGCTGGCCACCTGGGCTGGGATCTGCTTCCAGGTCTGGTGACATGTAGCCTGACTGCGGGGCGACAATGGCTGCAGGCCGAGTCTCGCTTGGCGAAACCATTGTGCTCACCGGCGCAGATCTAACTGCTGCTTTTGGCGAGCTGATTTTGGCGCCCTTGTGACCAGGCAGCTGAGGTGAAGGAGGCAGCAAGCTAGCAGGCTTGAGCTCAGGACTGGAAGGCTCAGGTGATGAAGGCAGTACACTGATGGGCTTGAGCTTGGGGCTGTGAGGCACAGATGAGTGGGGTGGTGACTTGAGCCTTTCCGCAGGCAAGCTGGGAGCGCCTGTTGATTTGTGAGCGGCAGCAGGCTTGGACTGTGAAGAGCCTCTGCTGGGAGAAGTCACCAGGGGAGGTACGTCCTGCTGCTGTAGGCAGTCATCCTCTACAAGGACAGCCTGGTGAGTCGGAGTGCTTGAGGCAGTAGCTTTGGCAGATGAGGCAGACGCCATGGACTTAACCACTTTGCCAGCAGCAGCAGAATTGCCTTTTGAAAGGGGCGAAGACGGCTGGGGGTGGCTGGAGGATGGCTTGGCTTTGCTAGGGGAGGGCAGCTTGCTTGCTGGAGACTTGGCAGCTTTGTGTAGGCTTTTGTCACCTGATACAACAGTCGAAACTCATGATTTGCGCCCAATGCTCATCTTGTCAGGCACGATTGTTAAACGTGAGTGAATATGTTGTTACCATTCACAAATGCAGTCAAGGTGCATGTTTGCGCATAGTCAGAGCAAGCTGTGCTTGCAGCCAATACAATGAGCGCTGTAGCAGGTGCTGTTTGTGTTTCATGAACCCATCTGCTCAAGACCACCAATGACATGTGGAATACACACACTTTGTGTAAGTGCGCAAGAATCATGACCTTGCCAATATACTGCAGCTATGCAATGCTAAAAACGAAGGGGCACATACTGCATTTGCCACGCTACATCTCCTTTTGATGCCAGCTGCTGTATGACATGTTGCTGGATGCTGTCACTCACAAGTGAGCTTACCATTTGTCGCCTTTTGAGCTGAAGATGCAGCAAACGGACTCGCCATCTTCTCTGCAGTGCCCTTCTGCTCTTCTGCCGACTCTACCTTGCCAGTATCCAGAGCCGGGCTGGCAGCATCTGGACTGGCCATGTCCAACGCCTGTCTCTCCTTCTCCTTCTCCTTCTTCCTCCTCTTCTCCTTCTTCTTCTGAAGTTTCCTCTCATCATCTGGACTAGCCACATCTGACAACTGCCTCTTCTTCTTCTTTTCCTTCTTCTTCAGTTCTCCCTCATTGGCCAGTTCAGGTTGTGAGTCGTCAGCTGCTGGCTTTGCGGTTGCTGTTCCAAGGTCCTTGCCAGCTGCAGCTGAGCCAGCAATGTCGGCCTGCAGGCTATGAGCCGCTGTATTTGCTGCTGCTGTGACATGCTCTTCAAAAATTGTAGCCGATCCAGCTGTCTCTGCTTGCAGGTCTTCATCTTCCTCAGAGAATATGCTGCGCTTGCGCTTCTGATTCTTGGTTGCGGTTGCTGTCTCCACCTCTTTGCCAGCTGCAGCTGTTGCAGTATTGTTGGCCTGCAGGCCATCAGCTGCCTCACAAAACCTGTTGGGCTTCTGCTTCTTGTTTCCCTGTACAGGACTGGCATCAGGTGTCAAGGCTGGAGATGTGGCTGCTGAATCTGTAGCAAGGCGCTTCAACCGACGCTTCTCTGCGCAGGCTGGACAAGGCACTCCTGGCGTGTTATGCTCCTGCATACAGTGGTGAGACTATGAATGACATTGCTGTCCTTGCTGATCTACCATGCATACATGGAATTTGCGAAGTACCTTCCCTTGTCATTCACTGTGGCACATCGAGCAACTTGGTCTACATAGCAATAAGACCTGAATGCTGTATGCATCTATGTAATGCAAGAAGAAGCGCTGGCCTGTTGCACAACAGCAAGGTAGCAATTTGGACAGCTTTAAGCTATGCGCACCATGCAGTGGTACAAGATAGCTGCATAGTCTAGAGTTGACACTGCATTTATTGACACCTGATGTCACGATGCAAGTTGTACTTGATATCATTGAGCAAGGTGTCTGTGTAGACAGACGGCAAACTAGGCATGCATGCAAGACGATGTCTTATGCTGAAGCTGTGCTGTGTTTTGACCTGTACGCTTCACCAACAAGCTAACTGCTAGCAGGACATGTTGTCTCTGACAGCAAGAAAGTCAGATGCAGCTAACAGCTCATCACCCGATCAATGCATGGCAGTCATGATGCAGATCCACATGCCCAGTCAGGAGCATAGCTGATATGCCATTGCACCTCCCTTCAGGGACTACAAAGCACAAGGAAAGCAAAGGTGTCACTCACATGCTTGAAAAGCTTTGCAGGCTTGGAACTTGCAGGAGAGTTGCTTGGCCCAGTATCAGCACCACCGTTTCTTCCAGCAGCAGCAGCAGCAGCAGTTGGCTGCTGCGCCACAGCACCACCTGGTGAACTGGCAGCATTTGCATCAGCACCAGCAGCACCAACACCACCAGCAACACCATAAGCATCGGCAGCTGGCTGCTGCTCTGCAGAACCTGCTGGGCTGACAGTTTTAGATGGCGGCTGCTCTGTGACATACTGAGGACTGACAGCAGTTGCATCGCCGCCATTTGTTGCCTTTGACTTGCGCTGTCGCTTTGGTATGGTGGCAGCCTTGAGCCACTGCCCAAGGGTTATGCCGAGCTGACCCTCACCCAAGTCAATGCGGATAATCTCCTTCCACTTTTTGACATCGACTTGGCCAGCTCTGTCTGCAAACTTGGATGGCCGGCAGCGAGACCCTATCAATGGAATGACCATGGTGGCTGTGGCATCAAAAACACCCCGAAGCTTATTGCAGACAACTGGCACTGTGATGACTGGCGGTGGTGTGGCGTCTGCAGCTGGAGCCTGTGCTGAGGCCTGTGAGGTGGCAGCTGTGGCTGACTTGCGCACAGGCTTTGCCACAGCTGTGGAGACGCTGGCTGCAGCTTTAGCGGGTGATGAGGTCTGTGAGCTAGCAGGTGCAGCTGCTGGGCGGGCAGCCTTGGCCACAGCTGGGGAGGGGCTGTCTGCAGCTGGGGCAGGCTGGCCTTGGGTATCAGCAGCATTGGACGGGCCAGCCTTGGCTTTCTTCAGAGGTGAAACCTCTTGCTTTGCATGCTTTGAGTGGACCTTTGCCTTGCCAAGTGGACTGGTCTTGGCCTTTGCCTGACTGGGTGAGACCGTCGCAGTGCCATCAGCCACAGCTATGGCAGTGGTGGCAGGCAAGACAGCTGCTGAAACCCCCTGTGCACCTGACTCTGAAACGTGAATCCGTGGCGAAACAGCCTCCACAACATCTTGGAATGGCAGATGCTGTAAGACCTCTTGCAGTCTAGAGCGGACCTCATTCAGGCCTTCTGGTACTTGTTCCTGACCAGTTTCAGCTGCCAGAGTGCTGGCATGCTTTTGGCTAACAAGGGGTTTTGTCTGTGCATCAGTCTGTGCCTCTCTGCCATGGTGCTCAGACTTGACAGCAGTGGAGATGCTTGGCAGTGCTGATCCAGGCTGGACATCAGAAGGTCTTACTTTGCCCAGGCACATCTTTGCATAGAACTGCTTGGTCTCCTGTGAGCACATGTCGGTGTGTACTGTTTGGAGCCTTGAGTGCATGCTCATGAAACAATACAGGCAGGCGCACGCACGGTGTCATGACTCGTGGCTCAGAGCAACAGAGACATGCATGCTGATCAAGCTGCGGCATTGGGAGCAGCCTTTTAGGCTGCATCAAAAAGCCTACAAGCAATTGTCTGGCAACATGGCTCAAGCTGTGTTATTTACACAGCACATGGCTTGAAGCCGGGTTTCAGTGCCTCAAGTAGCAAGGCATCAAGTGTTGACTTGACAGGTTTGACATGTCTTCTTAGCATAGCCATGCATGAATGCACACTTGACAGATATGTGCAACTATGCATACTTGACAGAGTTGTGCAATGTGATGGGTCAATGCAGATGATGCAGAAGCTGACCTCTTCCTGTGCTTGCCAGTCCAGATCAATGTTGTCATACACATCATCTGACTGCCTGCAGTCAGCAGAAGCATCACTTTAGGACAGCCATGAGAGGGTCTTGCCAAGTTCCACCATAAACCCATGAGACTACATGACTTGATTGAATGCTGTCAAGCATCGTGCATATTAATCTGACCTTCATTTCTCAAGCGGGTGACATGTGAAACAGACAAGCCTCCATCCAGACACAACATAATCACCTGAACAATGGGCAACGCCGCAAGGGAACTATCTGTGATGCAGCTCCCTGAAACTTACACCTTGTGAAAGACAAGTCAGCATGCCTTACCTGCCACATATTCTCTCAACAAGCGCATCCAGCTCCTCACGCAATCCCTGCTGCTGGCGCTGTGAAACATGAGGCTGCTGCAGCTTTGTCTGAGCATCAAAGTAAGCCATGCATTGGCTGGCACGCTCCTGGTAGTTGGCGTGTGCCACCTATAGCAGAGCCGCAACTTCAGAAGTTTGCTTACGGTCATGAGCATCATTATGCACTTACAATGCAAAAGGCATCAAGTCTCCCTCAGGAAAGCTTGATTGAGGTTTGCCAGAAGCCTGTCTTACGTTGGAGAACCACAGAATACAGTGCAACTTTTGAATCTCAAGGAAGCCTTATGCGTTTTGACAGATGCAAACAAGTTTACTATGTGTACTATGTGCATGGCTGCAGCAGTTGATTGCACACCATCACTGCAGATTCTGACGACAACAGTCCAACACAGTGCTTCATTGCAATGCACCTTTGACATCAAATCAATGCTGGTGGTACTGCAAGGCTTGCCTGATCTAAGAGCAGCCTTGGAAAACCTCCTTCAATTATGGTCCACTGATGCAGATGCACATGTGGGATGCTGCAGCTCAAGGCCTCGCTCAAGTCCTGAAACCTCAATGTTTCACCCAACTGCGCTCAGAACACAGCAGTCAAGACATGCACTACAACCAAATGACAGCGAAACAGATGTGCATTCCGAAGCTGATGAGCGGTGACAGACTTATGGTGGGAATTGCATTGCATACAGCCTTGACTGGATGCAAAGCTTTTGAAAGTGTTCCATGTACAAAGAAGCAAGGCACAAGTGAACATAGACATCAATCTTGCACAGAAATGTAGGTTGTGATCTTTGACAGCAATTGCCTTTCAGGTTGAGAATGCTTCAATAGCCCCAGCAACAAGAAGGACATCAAGCCCTTCCTCAATGAACTCATGCATACCTGAGTGGTGAAAATGGGCTCCATGTCTGCATGTGAGTGGCAAGCTCTGATCTGCCTGAGGTGATCTTGACCAGCCCAACAGCCCATGATGAAAGCACCCTCCAGAATGCTTTTGTAGCCTGCCTTTCCCAGAGCTGCATCATGAATCGTTGTACTGCTTCGCACATGCATGTATGCATGACTTTGGCTTTGGCAGTGACTTTGTCATGTTCAGCTCAAGAGCCCATCAAAAGGCAGAGTATCTGTCAAGGTCAAGGCATCAATGTATGCAGCAGGTCATTTGGTCTCATCAATGATGCATACCGACAAGTTAATCTAGCCTTGGTCTATCAGCAGCACAGCAGCTGCTATGACATTAAAGCAGCTGTGCAGCTGCTATGGATTTGGAGCTGCTGGTCTGCTGGACATGCCAGCTTGTAGTGCGCATTCCAAGAGACAGATAGGTTTTGCATAACACCACATTTCTTGGTCCTTCCAAAACACATGAGGAGCACATTCTCCAAGATGCATTCAGATTGCTGCCGACCCTTGATCTGGCGCCTCAAGCTCACAGCACATGCAGCAACAATGCACATCACATGCATGCAAATCGAGGTGGTGCACACAAAACATAGAGGACAGACCTTTTACACATGTATCCAGGCTGCAGATGCCCTTGATGAAGTGCTTGGGAATGAACATGCTCATCAGATTGTGCGCAGTGCATGCCACCTCCTGCATAGGCACAGCCGAAATCAGACAAAATTTCAAACAAATTTGCATTCGACGAACATTCAGTGTGCCTAATGCAGTGACAAAGTGTGGCCATGAAGTAGCGGTAGCTCCTGCTGCTGTTGGCTACCATGTTTTAACATCAAATGCGGATGCAACATGATGTGCAGCTGTCATTGGGATACCGTAGCGTAACAACTTGACAAGACCCAAAGCATTCCTGACACAAAGCAACTTATTGTGTTGAAAGGTTCGCCTTGAGGGCCATGCCGATAGCAATACTGCGTGTGGGATATCCTTGAAGCCGAGTGAGCGAGTGTCACAGCTGCAATGCACACTCAAGCTGTTTCAGTAGAAATGCCATTCAAGGCATGCATTTATACCTGCCCTGGCTCCTGTGACTTGGCTGCTTGAAGCTCCTCTGCGACCACCTGCATCTCTTCCTCATCCTGTTGCTTGACAGGCGCTGAACCTGGAGCTGATGCTGCTTCACTGTCAATTGTGCCAGGCTGAGCATCACTGTGCGCTGCTGTTTCTGCTGCCTGAGTGATCTTGACAAAACGCCCAGAGCCACTGTTGCCGCAGGCAGCTGCGTTGCATCAGATGTATAAGCTATGGTTGAAAAGGCTTTTGCAACAGCAGTAACAGCCTTGACATCAAAGGGGATGGCGTGTGCGTCTCATTCAAGCATAGCACTATCAAGCAATGATGTGGCATGATGTCACGTCAAAGATCAGCAGAGGGTGGTTGCCAGGTTGCACATGAGCTGAATTGCTGCATGTGCAAGTTGATCGCAAGACAGCAGCACATGCTGCGGTCTGATCAACAGCTCCTACACTATATTGAACAGCAGACAGAATGTGCGCATGGTTCACACAACAGCAGCAACACATTTAGGTAAATCAAAGCCTTCTGTAGAAAATATCCAGAGCCCTGACAGCAGCACAACATGCAAAGCCATCAGCAACATCGTCGGCATGTGAGCAGCTGTGCTGTACTTTCTCAAATCTTCCAAGTTAGCTACACAATAAGCAATTGATATGCTGATCTGTGACTTTACCTGCACACTTGTACTTTGTGGGACTTTGCAGACCAAGCACGGTGGCAGCCTTCGAGCAGGATTCTGGCACATCAGCCTCAGTCTTGGGACCAGAGGGCAGGGCTGCCTTGCACGACCCAGGTGATCCAGCCATTGGCCCTAAGGGCAGGGCGGTTTCAACCATTCCAGATGGCAGGGCTGTTTGACCCACCGAAGGGGCCACGACAGTTGCTCCCAAGGGCAGGTCTGTTACAGCTACCTCAGAAGGCAGGGCTGCCTCACTCTCCTTAAGGACTCGCGCTGATCCTCCTGAGGGCGCTGCTGGCTCAACTAACCTAGCTACCCTTCTGGCAGCTTTGTGTCTGCGTATTTTGCTAAGGCGGCGATTCTTTTCCTCACAGGTTTGGCTGAAGTACTGATGCTTCTTCTTTGGCAGCTTCTTGCCAGCAGCCCCTGACACAGTAGCAGGGAAGCTGGCATCTGCTGCTGTAGCTTCCAACGAAGGTGCAGGAGATGCTGAGACACCTTCAGCAGGTGCAGGAGATGCTGAGACACCTTCAGCAGGTGCAGGACTTGCTGATGGACTCAGACTTTCAGATGACCCAGCAGGCCATGTGCTTTGGTGCAAGTCTGCTGACTCAAACACTAGCTGCTTGCTGCCAGGTGCTAAGGGATAATCATCCCCTGAGTCTGAGTCTGATATGACAAGAGTTTCTGTTTTGCCCTTGGCAGGGGGAGGATGCTCGTGTCTTGCAGCTGGAATGCTGGAGTACCCCTGTTCAACCCCCTGAGCAGCTTGCACGGTTGAACTACTCTTCTCTTTGTCTTGACTTACATCAGAGGGATTGGGCTGAACTGACAAGGGCGCCTTGCTGCTTGGGTCCTGCTGCTGATGCAAAGTCAGTTCTGCAGCGGATATAGCAGTTGCAGGGGCTTCAGCTGTTGCCTGCTGTAGAGGCGCTAGTCTATGCTCTGTTGTCACAGGAACTGAAGGTGCAGGCTGGGATGCACTGCGAGCTGAGATTTGTCCAGGAGGCAAAGCATGAGGGTCCAGCAAATCAGAAACTAAAGTTGCAGGCTGTGATGCAGTCTGAGCTGAAGCTTCTGAAGAAGGCATACGCGAGGTAGCCAGCAGGGACGGAGGTGGACATGCAGGCTGTGATGCATTCTGAGCTGAAGCTTCTGAAGGCTTAAGCGAGGTAGCCAGCAGTGAGGGAGCTGAACATGCAGGCTGGGACACAGTCTGAGCTGAACTTTTTGTGAGAGGCATCAGGGATTTAGCCAGCAGGGATGTAGCTGGAGAAGCAGGCTGTGATGCAGTCTGAGCTAAATCTTCCATGGCAGGCACAAGTGCGGCCAGCAGGGAGGGAGCTGACTTGGGCAGGGCTAACACTGAAGAGTCCTTGAGAGCACAATCTGAAGCTGACACTGGATTCGGACCTGAGTTTGGTACTGGCACTGGTGCTGAAGCTGAGACTGCACCTGGAGCTGGCGCTGGCACTGCAGCTGTAGTTGGCACTGGAACTGAGAGTGGAGCTGTGACTTGTGCTGGCATTGGGACTAAACCTGAGGCTGACAGTTGTGCTTCTGCTGAGCCTGACAGAGGCGCTGAACCTGACTCTAGCCTTGCATGCAATTCTTGGCTGATGGCTGACACAACAGGTGAAGCTTGCACAGCAGCAGGAGCTGCAGCTGCTCCTGTAGACGCAGCTTTCTCCATGTCATCACCAGCAGCCAGACTTGGCTTAGGAAGTGACTGAGCAGCAGACAAGGTGGAGGCGGCTGTTGGTAAGATTGTGCTTGGCATTGGAAACGGCAAGGGCATTGTTGCTGCAGGCACTGATGACTGCACAGGCGCAGACTCTGGCATCTGTGTTGTGCAGCTGCTGTGATCTGACGCAGATGCCAGCCTGGCCAATGTCTCCTGAACTGCCTGCTTGAAAGGGCCTGAAGACAGCGCTGCTGCAATTGCTGTATGCAGCTCCCGGGATGTGAATTTCCCCTTGAACTCGTCAGGCACAGCACACGAAACAATCCCCATCAGCGACCCTTGCTGATCAGATGCAAAGGCAGCAGTCTGCTGCTTTGGGTCTTGGCCTGTTGGCTGTGCAGGCAGTGCTGCTGGCTCTGCCACAGTACTTGCTGGGGCAGCAATCTGGTGTCTGGTGCTTGCGCCCATGAGCCTTACAGGAGGTGTTGCTGATGCCGCCATAGCACTTGCACTTCCCTCTGTCTCAGCAGAAGTGACATGTCTTGTCAGCCCAGCGCTCAAAGCACGCTGATGAGTCACTACCGCGGCCGGCGCTGCTGCTGACTGTGAGCAGCTCAACTTTGGTAATGAGATTTCAGCCTGTGCCTGTGCGGCCACAAAGTCTTCTGTGTTGTCTCCCTGACACCAGGCTGCTCTGGCAGCCGCCTTTGGACTGTTGTGAAGTGCAATCAGCCAAACCTGGGCATGACACACACCACGCTTAGTTTGAGAGTTGCTGCTTGGGCGTTCCCTAGTGCTGCAGGAGGTGATACACCCCAAGAAGTGACAAAAGTGCAGGCAAGAGGGCTTGGTCAAGGCCGTTTTCATGTCTGTCTGTGCATGTCTGTCGGGCAGAATGAAGCAACAAGGTCAAGCATAAGCTGATCGGGGCAGGGTTGCCAGCGCTGCGGTCACTGCAGTGTATAGTCTGGATATGGAGTTTACACAAAGTCATCAAGTAGAGCTACTGAACCAACAAGCAATGCATGTAGACACTGAATTGCACAGGTGGTTCTTGCCTGGTTTTCACAAAGAAAGTTGTTTTTGAGTAGTCCACAGGCCAGCAAGCTCTGCATCTCTACTGTGCTACAGCGTGCCAGGTACACAGGGTTTATGCACATGTAGGGTCTGGTGCTCATGAAAGCTGCCAGCTGCGTTTTGTTCAAACCACCTGCAAAAACAATGACAAGTGAGTTGAATTGCGTCTCTTCAGCTACAAAGGCTTGGTACACATGGCTTCATGGGTATGCTGCGCATGTCACCAAGCAGCGAATATGCCTTCTATGGTTCATGCAAGTAGCAGCAAACGTTGACTGCTGTTTGCAGCATTCTGGTGATCAAAATGACAGGCACATGGTCAGTGACACAAGCAGATCGCAATGCAAGAGACTATACAGTATGCTTTGAAAGACAGGAAAGAAACAGTGAAACAGCTCAAGGCACGGGAGCTGCTACAGGGGCATCACTGTACAAAGACATGTACATACATTACACGTACATGCACATATGGATGATGCATGAATGCATGATACAATAGCCTTACCTGTGCCTGGGACAGGCACAGAGTATCCAGGCTGCACCACAATGCTGAGCCGTTGCTCCAGTCTTGCTGACCCTGCACCTGTGCTGCTCGACTTGACAACAGCCGGCTGCACGCTTTCAATTATTCTGCCTACACTAGCTTGCATCTGTGCAATCTCTCTACTTCTGGCAGCATGCTCTGACTGCAAGCTATATCCTAAGCTTGAAAGAGGGTCAGAGGCGCCAGAGCGCATTAAGCTTGGCTTCAATCTAGGGGCAATGCCCAGGTGCCGACGCGAGCTCTGAGGCATGGAGCAGACAGGGCCTTGCTGCTGACTGGAAGGCTGAGTAGCATCAGCAGAAGATGATGACGTCTGAGGTGGTGGCATGTTGACTTGATTAGCTAGATGGTGTGGCTGCTGCTGGTGCTGTGGCTGCTGGGCTCTTGAGCATACAAGCGAGAGTGCCCTGGCAACTTGTTGCTGCGTCTGGCTGATAGTACTGTCATTGTTGAACAGAGGGGGGCCCAGCGGTTCCTCTGGACCCTGCAGCGTGCGTTGTATCAAGGCACAGCATTGCTTTGCAAGGGTCTGGGTACAGGCTTATCAACAGCAACTTTGGTTACAGCAGCAAGACAAGACAAATAAAAGCTGAGAGCTCGCTAGATGCACGAGACTGAGCTTATCGCAGGTGAACCCAGAATTTACAAGCAACTTTGACAATGCCTGCTGACACAAACATGTATGAGACATGTGTGAAGCTTGCCTTTTCTGTAGACTTTGTTGTCGTTTGCAGAAACTCCGCCAAGTAGCCCGGCGCAATGGCAGTTATGTTTTTTATAAATTCCTGTATGGTGATGAAGCTCTGGCACTGCAGCAACAGTTGCCACATGTGACTTTCCACGTGGCGATGAGGCTAGTAAGACGCATATGTCACTTGCATCCCACAACAAGGGCCAGAAGAGCGTCTGTCATGCGGTGCAGGGGTTGCAATTAGCCAAGTGAAGCAGAAGCAAAGCAGCACAAGTGAGTTGTGGAATGCATGGATGCGTGGAGGCATTACATGAAAAGGTCAATGACATGAATTTGTTGAACTTATCAATGCCAGGTGTTTTCAGTGCCATGCAGGTCAAAGCATTGCAGCTGCAATGGCCTGACAATTGGGTACCATGTCAAGTTCATACTCAGGAACAGCTGGCTTGGCAAGACAAGTTTTTCAGCACACACGACCAGCACCCGTGCTAGAGCATGTGATCTGTGACTAGCAGCATCATCATTATTATGACGGGTGTATACCTTTGCCGCCTCACAGCGCATCATGACAAATGCAACCAGTGCCTCATGTGAAAGACCTTGACCGCGCTGGAACAGCTGCTTGGACACCCATTCCGCAAACACAAGGATGCGAGCTTGGTCAATCACAGTGGCAACATTGATTCTTTGGGTGTAGCTGTGTTGTAGACATCCAAAGGCTGGTTCATCTGGAAATGCTGCACCTGGCCGACTGTACAACAGAACTTGCAGGACGTCCATCAGAAAGATCATATCTAACAAGTGCAATGCTGGGTCTGTGAAAGCCGCTGCTGGAGCATTGCCTACACCAGGTGGTGTGTATGCCACTGCTGGCTGGCTGTTATGTCTGTCTGGTCCAGTCTGAGTTTGCTGCCTGCTGTTTGACGGCATACTTTGAGACCTCTGAGTGGTCGGTGACGGCCTTTGATCTTTGGGGTCTCCCGTCAAGTCTATCACACCGCTCGCTTCAGGCGGAGTCATACTGGCGTCGGCACTGACAGTAGTATGGCCTACTACAAGCTGATGCGAGTGCTGCACGGGGCAAACAGCCGCGATCAGCACACAAGGATGTTGAGGACTAGCACGAGCTAGAACCTCTGGCGAGCGCTACGTAGAGACACATCTTGGAGGGCAAGCAGCCATACGGGCAGCGTCTGCATCGTACAGATCCTAAACAAGGCGTTGCCATCGGCCAGTCGGGGTCGCGGCACGTCAGTAGCGATGCAATACATCAGGCCGACAACACTGAAGCGGCTGTGCGTGCAATAACAGTCTCATGTATGTTGAGCGATGGCTGGTGCTGTGCTGCGACGCAAAGCACGCGTGAAAAGTTCACGGTCCGTGACCTAACCAATTCAAAATTTGATTGAGAGCCAAGTCATGAGCTGCTCCTTCCTTGCCTCTGCTGAGAAATGGTTGGGATCAACTGATGTCCTGCAGTCCTCAGCGGAAAGCAATGCAAAAGCCATTGAGGGCCAGCAGACGCATGAAGCGCACTGCACTTACTGTCTTTGTAGTCAATTTGAGGTGCCATTGACAACAGTCGTGTATACATGTACAAGCCTGATCGAGCTAAGTTCAGTCATTCAACCTTACCTTGCCTTTGAATTTGTCTTGATGTTCTCACGGCTGCAGCAAATAAACATACCGACTGGGAAAATTGCCTTGCACAGCACTAAATATAAAACGAGCAACACTGTTGACTACCGGTATATCAATAATAACAACAATATTGACATGGAACAGGCATGTTTCAAACAATCACCTTTCATCAAAAAGTTCAGAGCTTGATGACGTGTTGCAGACACAAGACGCATGGTGGTGAGACTTGTGCTCACAACATTGTCTGAACCATGTGGTTCTGTCTGCTGTTAGCTGCTGGCATCAGTATCATTTTCTGAGAAGTCTCCTTGCCTGGCTGCAACAGCTGGCAGGAAAGCAGATGTTTTCACCAGGGTACACAGTAGACCCAACGCTGTTCATTTGAGGATTATAAGGCAACAGTGATTCAGGACTCTGACCAGGACAGCCTGCTGCAATATATGCCAGTGTGTCACCCTTTTTTGCTGTATATTGGCAGTTGATTTCACATTTGTTCGTGGTGGCTGCCTCTGCAAGCATCAATCGTCAAGTTGTGAAAAGACTGCTTCAGAGCAACAAGGCCTTGTTTAAATGGGACCAGTCGCTTGGTTTGCGCCATGGCAATGCTTGATTGTATAGGCAAATACTCCATGCAGCTGTTGTGGCTAGCACAAGCTTCACTGATGCGCATGAACAAAAAGATGTGTGTGAGCGCTCAGCATGTCATTGCAGTCTTGACCAATATTGAGCCCATGTTCAGGCAAGACTTCATACATGTGAAAGGCATGACACTACATGTTATTATTGCAGGAACAAGGGCTCATGTAGTCTGCTAAGAAGTACTTGCATGCACAAGTTTGTGCGTGGCAGAAGCATGGTGCAGCAGCATATGCACACGCTCACCTGTAGCTTTGATATAGTCTTGCAGACCAGAAGCGCTACTAGCTCTAATTGCTGTTAGCTGATGCGACATGCAGTCTGTGCTAGGTGAAGGAGGATTGATGGGCTTCCACAGCGTGTACAGAAACACCACCATATCCTGGGCGTAGTTTTCCACATTGTTGGTCTGGGCATACTCATCAGGAACACAGCTGTCCTTGCCAACAGCTTTCAGATAGGTCTGGGAGTTTGAAAAGCCTTGGTCTTGCGCGTGAGTGCTTTCATGCACCATGACATCAGCCCATCCTTTGTTGTTACTGCCAAAAAAGGTGATGTGACCAGCTGCTGTGTAGGCATGTGCATTGGCTTCTGGAACAAAGCTGATGGAGGTCACCCATTGACGCAGAAATAGTGGGACCTGCAAAGGAAAGCTGCAGACTTTGTGCATATGCTGTTTGCAACAGCAGCAACAGCAACAGCAACAGCAACAGCAACAGCAACAGCAACAGCAACAGCAACAGCAACAGACAGTATCAGGACATAATTTGCATATATGTCAGGTTGGTGAAGTGCTCATGCCTTTTCTCTGCTTGCTTTTGGCAAAAAGGTGCCAACAACAGGTACCAACAACAGGTACCAACAGGTCAGAACGAGAGATACGTACGTGTGAATACGTTGACGCAAGGCCCTGCGCGTCGAAAGCCGAACCATCGCATATGCACACATACACAGGCGCGTTGGAGTGATCACCATAGGTCGCCGTCTGTACCGACCAAGTAGAGTGCCCACCAGCGCACTCATCATCCAGCCCTTGTGCTGTGCAATGTTTGCTTGCATCACTTTCGCCTGGCAGTCCCAGTGTGAAGGACTGGCGCGGCAAAACGCCGGTAAGGTTGGTGAACTTGCTGAGACCGCCCTGTGCGTCAGGATATAGAGGGGTTTTGCTGATTTTAGCACCTGCTTGGATGCTCTGGGCAACTGCAACTGGCGCAAAGACCCATGCGCACGCGCAAACGGATACCAGTATGTATGTCGGGACCGTGCCGAGTCGCATATTGGCTTAGACAAAGTCTGTGCTCAACTGCGAGCTGGGTGCAAAAAGCGTGGCTCGGGCCCACACGAATACTGCAAGGCATCGCAGTCTTTGATTCTCGACCAGAATAGTAAAGTTTCCAGCAACGCCAGGTGCCGACGGTAGCGCTCGTTCTCAAGGTTTCCAACTTTGGGTTCTATGGGCTACCGAGCGTAGGTGACGACCGCGATCATGACTAATCCAGCTTCGCTGATCATCCGAATTTTGCTGGTGTTCTGATCTGCAATGGCGTAAGCCTAAATGAGTCACCTGCTACTAATCGACCTTCGGACTCCTCCTATATGCCGATCGCGAGCAGCGTGACATGCGCCGGAGACGACGGAAGACTGCGTTGCAATCGTGACAAGCGTCCTGTTGCAAGTCTCTGCGCGCTCGCAAGCCCTGCTCACTTCACTCAGAATTCCTGGAGGGCAGCACTGCAATGAGCCTCTGCAAGAGCTCGGTTTTTAGCTTATGCGTAAGCCTCTTACTTGTCTGCGTCGAGAGTCAAGCCGTACAAGCAGGCGTTCAGCTGAATCAGACCGCCTTGTTCCATGACGCGGAGGGCGGCCTGAGCAACGCAACTGATCTCAGCGGGTATCTGCCAAGTCACTCCTTCGCACTCAGTGACGCCGGTTCAGGCAACGCAAGCGGGCTCTGCTTTGCCCCCGGAGACACAGACGAGTGCGCCAAAGTCAACTCCACCTGGTCATTTCGCAACGCGACTTACAGTGACGCTTCAAACGCCTCTGTGCCTTGGGAGACAAAAGTTACCATATGCGTGTGTGAGGGCGCTTCCTATGATATGGACAGCCTGGCGTCTCACTTCTCAAAGGTCATTCCCATCTCGAGTGCTGCACTGTCGCTCGGTTGCAACAGCAGTCACCTACATCCACTGCACCAGCTATTTTGGCTCTGCATGTGCAAAAAGAATGCTTTGGCGTAAAACGCTTCCAAATGGAAAGCAGGTGCCAATCTTTCTGCGGCAATGGGTGATCTCCATCAGCACAGTGGCAGCACCAGCAGCACACGCCTACACATCTGGCGGTCACATCACCACTTTTGGCAATACTACAGGAATAATTGATCTGATGGTGCATGAAAGCTCGCATGCTCAGGATCAAGATTTCTCAGACTCAGAGACGTTTCTGACAGCCATCGGCAACGACACCTGTGTCCCCGATGAGTACGCCCAAAACAACAATGTGGAGTGCTATGCGCAAGACATGGTTGTCTTTATCTACTCTTTGTTGCGGCCATATGACCTTGGGCTAAGCTCCTTGACAGACTGCATGAATGAACAGCTATATGCTCTGATGGATAGCGATGCGCCTGGGATGCAGGAGTTCATTGACCAGACAGGTAACATCTGGGATGACTAACATGTGGTACAAGTACCGTTTGCACCATGATGCATCTGCGTTTCTATCATACATCATGTTTGATGCAGCCAAGACGGGCAGCAGCATTTCAGACTGGCTAGCTGATATTGTGCACTTGAGATCAGTCATGCAAACCATGTCTGCAGTAATGTGATTGGTGTACTCAGCTAACATTGATGATGTTGAGCTCACTACCTTCAAGCTGCTATCACATTCTTGCTGCTCACACTGTTGCTAACACGCTTGTGGTCGGTGCAGTGAACACAACCATGCCAAACAGCTGTGCAGTCGACTGCTCTCACAAAGTTAAAGAGGATGAGACATTGCAGTCCATCGCAGCAGGGTGTCCAGGGCAAACGGCACAGTCACTGGTCCCTTTGAATCCTCAGATGCGTAACAACACTCTGACTGTATATCCTGGGGAGAACATATGCTTCCCTGCTTCTTGCTGCAGCCAGTCACGAAGGCTGCTAAGTATGCCCCTGTAGTAATGCACACTGCAAGGGAAGGGACTGGTGCCAGCCAGATCATTCAGATCAAGATTGAGAGGCATGGTGGATTGGTACGTCTGATTTGACGGCCAAATTCGTAGCATAGCAGTAGGTGCCTTTCTCAGTTTTCCAGCTTTGCATGCACTGCATGCTTTGAGAGTGCAATCACCATGCAGCATGTCTTGAGGCATGCAGTCTACTGTCAGCAGACAGGTGCCTTTACGCCTCGCACTTGTCCACCCCATAGCTGAGCAGTTTGGCCGCTTGGTCTTGAGCAGTATCTGATGCATGCATTGCAATTGTCTCCAATGCTGTGACAGGCCCAGCTTGTTGTTTCCGACCTTGTATTTCATTATGATACTAGCATACGTTTTCTGCAGCTGCAAATGACATGCTTAATGAACTTGCTGGGATTGATTCACAGGCTTGCACGGCAGGGTTGCTGTGCTGCGCTGAGAGGCTGTTGCCGTAGCTTTTCCTGCAAATTGACGTAGCTAGCGGTAGGATCTTTCATACCCTTTCATGCGGCACAGTCGGCAGGTCTGAGCTGGATTAAACCCTGCGTCTAGCTGTACAGGCAGGCCTGGTGCCTTTTGTAGAGGGTACAGGGCAGAAGTTGCAGTTCATGTAGTGGCAGTGGACAGCTTATACCGTTATCTTGTTCATTTGCTGAAGAGTGTTGAATCAACATTTACAGACCCGAACGGAGGCAAGATCGTGATCCCACTGCATGACCATAGCAGCTCTAATTGTGTAACATGAGCTCATGCATCCAACAGCTCAAGATAACTAGATCGCGAAGATCAAAAGCGCTGTCATGCAAGTCTTGAAGGCTTTTGTGTCTGCATGACGGCCCCGTCTAGTTATGCAAGAAATTTCTGAGTTGCTGCACAGCTACACAGCCCATGTGGAGACTGCTTGCTATCAACTTCTAAGAAGACTCAATTCTATGCATAGCCTACTCAAAGAATAGATGCGTGCTTAACAATGGCACAAGCTTATTTGCTGTGAGCCAGCAATGTGCAGAAAGCAAAACTGTGCTGGTTCAGTAACAGCATGATATAGCAGCATGATAGTCTGTAATGTATCTGAACAATACTGTTCAGCGAGAGGAGCTAGAGCGCGATACAACACTTTGCTGAGCCTCCTTCCTGCCTTCACCCCTGTTGAATGTCACCATCTCTATTGAGCCGTCTTTCCTAAGCCTTCCATCACCAGCGCTAGCGTCTGAGCCACTGCCATTGCTTTGGCTGAACCTGCTTGGCGCATTACCATTGCTGTCAAGTTGCACTGGCCTGGGCGGTTGACTAGCCTGAGCCTGCTGGCTGCCATTTGCATGAGCTGAGGACCCATTGGTAGCAGCTGCCTGGTTAGGACCGTTCCAAGAAGGTGACGAGGTAGCCATGCTGTTGACTAAGTCTTCAGTATCCTTGATGAAGGGATCTTCCCCCTCATCCATGGAGTCCTCAGGGCTTTGCTGAGGGTTGCCCCCGAGGGCACTCGGGTTGTCAGTCAGGTTACTGTTGCCGGTACGCAAGGCCACTGCACTTGGGCTGTCACGCAAGTCTGTCTGACTGCTAGCTGACTGGTTGGCAGAGCTCGTGGCAAAGCTGTTGGTGTTGCTGGATTTGCTATTGGCGTTGTTGGGACCTGAGCCTGGTGCTAAGACTGCTCTGGCTGTTCTAGCTAGCAGCCGTGAAGTCACCTTGTTGCCAAGTGACAGCGGTATTCTGCAGTGCAGCACAGATGCAATTGAACGACCCAGACAAGGGTGTTCTGCACACTCTACATTGTGATTGCCAAGCAACAGGGGTACCCTGCAAGGCTGCCCAGGCTAGATCCTGGTTGCAAACCAGGAAGATGCAAGTGTGATTGCAAACTCAAACAGGAGTATTCTGCAGAGCAGCAGAGTCAAAGTTGTGCTTGCACATGCAGACAAGGGTGTTCTGCAGTGCAGCACAGGCATGATTGTCGGTTGGCCACCCATACAAGGGTGTTCTGCAGAATCAACATTGTGGCCGCTGAGGGACAGGGGTGTTCTGCAAGGCAGCAAAGTCCAGATCATGTACGCAACACCAGAAGGTTGAAGCGTAGTTGCACGCTCAGAAAGGCGTACTTCGCAGTGCAGCACAGGCAAGGTTGTTGATTGGCAACCCATACACGGGTGTTCTGCAGAGTCAGCATCGTGGTTGCCAAGCAACAGGGGTATTCTGCAAGGCAGCAAAGGCTAGATCCTGGTTGCAAATTAAGAAGGTAGTCGTGATTGCGCACTCAGGCAGGGGTATTCTGCAGTGCAGCACAGTCAAGACTGTGGTTGCAAACCCACAGAATTCAAAGGCACTGCTCTCCGCTGCTAGACAGCATGCCTCAGGTGCTTGGTGGTTAAAGCCTGCACATGCACTGTAACATGTGGCATTGATCACCTATTGACACAAGCTTGAAAGTCAACACAGCAACGTCAACATTGCAGAAACACTGAAGAAATTTGAGCAAAGCCATCTTAGCTGCAAGAGAACCTTGCAACCCACCCAACAGAGCACATGCTTGTCTGTTGGTTTGACTGCAAGGTGTTTTTGCAGCTATCCCTGCTTTGCTCAACATTCTCAGCTTCCATGCGGAGCGAGGGGACGCTCAATGCTTGCACTTCAGGTTGAATAGAGGGAATGTTTGACACTCTTGCCCTGAGTGGAGCCAAGGTGGTTGGTGGGGCCAAGACTTTGAGTGGCTACAAGGCTTTGAGTGAAGCCTAGGCTTGCCCCTTTAAACAGAGACAATTGTGACCCACTGATTTGGGTGCTCATATGCACCTCTGAAGCGCACATCAAGTATCATATCTACTGCAGTTGTGAAGCTTGAGCATTGGCTTGCCAAAGCAATAGTGCTCAACATTCTACTGACAGTCGGTGCAAGGTAGTGCTCAAACTTCTCACTGTAGAAAAGGGTGAAAGACTTGATCATGTGCTTACCGAAGCGCCTCCAAGCGGGCAGCAGTAGGCAACTGACTAGCCTCTGCCACAAGCCATTGCAGCATCTGCACAGCCTGCTGAATGTTCTCAGCAGCATTGCTGCCCTGCACTGCCTGGGATTGGTCCAAGGAAGAAGAAGATGAAGTGGCAGCAGCTGGCACAGCAGAAGCCGTGGCAGTACCAGTTCTGCCACTAGTGCTGACTGTGCCACTGCTACGCATGGCAGCTGTCTGTGTACCAGCAGTGGTGGTGGTGATGGGTTGAGTGGTGGTGGGGGAGTTTGCTGTGAGGCTGGTCATGGCTGGCTGGATGCTGTTGCGGGGAGCGAGCTGGGGCTTGGGAGGGGTGGGGGTGGGGTGGGGGGAGGCTATCTCTTGCATGGCCTTGACTAAGCGGTTGATGCCTTCAATCTGGCGCTTGTCTTCTTTGCCTGTTGAAGAAACACAGAGAGTCAAGGGAGAGCTGTGAGAACAAATGCTGACAAGATAGCCTTGCATAGATGCATACGACCAATAGGCATGCTCATGCTTGGACTGCAGAAGCCAGTCTCTTTGCCAACAGAAGTGACTTGTACAGGGCAAGGACACAAAAACATGCAGCATGTGCAGCGTAAGCTGCTGAGATCTGATGATGCTGACATGCAGCAGCGCTAGTGAGTAAGGAATGTAGGCGGGATGCATTACCTGCTAAGTCAGGCAGGGCAAGCAGGGCTTCTAGGAACAGCCCTCCAGGCCTGCCTCGCAACTGCCCTTGCTGGACTGCGCTGCGTGACATCTGGCAATCAAAGACAGCTGTCAGAGCAAATCTCCTGTGCAGACTTCTGACCGCACAAATGCAGATTGGGTCTCGTCTGAATTGCCAGCACCAAAAGTGTGTTGAAAGATTCATCAACATGAGGGCTGCACAGGTTACTTGAAGTTAGCAAAGCAGCGACCAGCCCTTGGTGCACATAATATACAAGGTCAACCATAGTGTAGTAATTCAATGCCTCAGATGACTTGTATCTATGCTGTCAAGACATATGCAGACTGACACCACCAGCCAATCAAATCTGCTGTGTTCACGTGCCAATCACAAGTTTGGGACCAGGCAAATTGTTTGCAGCAGCAAATTATATGCAGGCTCTAGCTGTGCCACAGCATTCAGCCTGGACAGACTTTCCTGCTGTAAACGCCGTAGCATAAACAAAACCCTGCAGATGCTTTGTTGCCGCAAATCAATTGCAACCTCCAGGATGTTGTTACGACACACAATGCGGTGTTTTGTGTACACATTGATGATGTCTACCTACTTGGCATGAGGTATAGCAGCGCTTCTTCGGTACCCAGAAGGCACTGAAGAAGCGCTGGCAGGTAGCGCCAACAAAGGAGTGGCGCTGCTGTATCAAACATGAACGCATACTTCCAGTGCATGCCGATCAGTTGCAAGAACACAATTGCGCCCGCACAAATCATGGTTGGGAAAGCGATGATAGGCCAAAGGGGAGAGACTTTTTCCCCACCCTGAAAGCACTGAGGAGGCGCTGGCGGGTAGATCCAATAAAGGAGTCAAAGCTGGATCTCCAGCCAGCGTCAATGCCTTTGGCCAGCTCATCTATGATGATCTCCCTGATGTACTCCCCGTCAGGACCCAGCAACAGCTCTAAAGCACTGCCACCTGCAACAATGTCAACAACGACCATGACATGAAGGATGAAACCAGTGATAATGATCATTCTGAGTAGTGATATTCACAACTGTGACAAACACAGAATGCATATTTCAGATCAAGCATGAGGTGTGTGTCCCATGTCCTGTCTTTCCAGGATGGCTGACTTGGGGCATGATGATAAGAACTTGTCTGCATGCATCAAGCTAATCAAGCCCAAGCGATAGCTCTAAATCATTGCGACCTACAAGCATCAAGCCAATCAAGAGCAAAGCAACGGCTCTACAGCACCACCACCTACAAGCATCAAGCCAGTCTAGACCCAGCAACATCTCCAAAAATCTGCCTCTTGCAAGCACCATATTGGTCAAGACCAAGCAACTCCTCAAGGGCGCTGCCAGTTGCAACCCAGCAAGCCAGTAAAACCAAATCTGATAAACCACAGGCAGCACTGTAAGACAATATCACCAGAGCATAGTAGTATTTCACCAAACTTTGCTGAATCCCCAAAAGACAACGAGTAGGTCATTGGGAGTGAGCGCCAGGGCGGATACAGCAGGGCAGGGCCGTGGGGAACAGCCCTAGCAATGACAGCAGAAGGGCAGGGCATTGGGGAACAGGCCTAGCAAGGAGGCAGAAGTGTATATCACCTGTGGCAGCTCTGACTTGCTCATCACCAACAGTCTTCCAGCTTTGCCTGCCAGGAGAGCGTGCAGCTTGTTGCAGTAGTGACTCCAGCCGAGCAAACTGCAGCAACAGCATTCATGTTGTCACCATCGTCACAATCTGTGCGTCATGCGCCAGTTGAGCAGGTGCAGCATCTGCATTGCGTCGTCATCGCGTTCACACACTTGAATATCAGGGGAACTTGTAAGCTGGCAGGCATGCGCATTGAGGACACTTGATCCTTGGTTCTACTACAGCAGTGATTTCAGCCAAGCAAACTGCAGCAACAGGGTTTGTGTCATTGTTCCACTCACATGCGCACCGCATGTGAAGCAAGACAAAGAAGTTGCATGCTGGCAACTTGCAGCTTCCTGACGCTGAGCGCACAATAAATTCTGCAACAAGAGACGGAGGCCTAGCTTGTTAGATCAATGCAGGGGTTGCCAGTCTGTGGTGTATCAGCTACAGTGATTGTTCAACGCCACACTGCACATACAGCCAGCGCTCGTCAGCTGGCCATTGAACTGTCTGAACTGTTCTGTGCAGCTTGGTGCAGAGACCAGCACCGACTGTTCATGGCCAGCTGTCAAGCACTTGCTGCTGAACTGTGCAGGGCCCCCACATCTTGGCTGACATTGAGTCCACAGCAATGCTTGCGCAAAATGGCATGGAGGCTTCAGCTGTGGAATCAATGCAGGGAAGTGCCAGTCTGACAGATTCACTTACAGTGATTGTTCTACGACGCACTGCACATGCAGCCGGCGCTTGCCAGCTGGCCATTGAACAGTTTGAACTGTTCTGTGCAGCTTGGTGAGGAGACCAGCACCGACTGTTCATAGCCAGCTGTCAAGCGCTTGCCGCTGAACTGTGCAGGGCGCGTGCTGATGAGCTGACATTGAGTCCACAGCAGTTCTTGCGCAAAAGGGAGATGGAGGCCTAGGTTGAGGTATTTTTGGACTTGCCTGGAATCTACCCTTCTTGTAGAGCAGGGTGCGTAGGGTGTCTCGCAGCTCAGGGCTCTGCTCAGTCAGCAGCCGGCGAGCTATCCAGGGATAGGCCGCCCCCAGCACCTTGTAGTTGGGGTCTGCTGACAGAGCTATACCCTGCACAGTAAAGGGTACACTAAAATTTCAGTGCACATTAAGATCCAGTACACAGGGCACAGCACAGGGTACAGTAGGCATTAGCCAGCAGGTCGTAATGATAGTGATGTTGAGTTTCCAGCATTGATACTAGGTATGTGTGACTCAAAGCGTTCCTCACCCCAGAGTATGTCGCGTAGGTGCTCAGAACATCAGTGAAAACAATCATGACCGTAGCATGGTGAGGTGTAACACAATATGCAGGACACTAAAGTTGGCTAAACATCTGACATGCAGAGGTGGCGCTCCACCTAGTTTCAATAAAGCTGCTAATGTCAGTGATATCAGGCTAGAGCAGCGTGTGTACTCAGAAGGCACTGAGGCAGCGACTGACCTCTAGTACTGACAAGCTGCGAACAAGCAGCGTATAGTACGGCGGTATTCGGAAGTTGTACTCATACATGGTCTGCCCAAGATTGCCGCTGAGATCCCCAAAATTGAGGTTGTTCACACCGTTTGCCAGGGCGTTTTGGAACACGCCTGTCAGGGCTGGTGTAATCTTGGTTTTGTCTGAGCCAGGAGGGAGCAGTCCTAAGACCACAAAGTCATCTGCCAGAGCGTCAAACTCGCGGTTGACTAGGTGCAATGTGGCTTGAATGAGACCCCTGCAGTCATGCATCATGTGCTCAATCTGTGCATGCTTTGCTATGTGATAACATGCTCTGCTGCATTACATGATGTATTTTTTATGTACAAAGACCCCACAGTTGTCTGCTAGGGCGTCAAACTCATTGTCAACTAGATGAAGTGTGGCTTGCATTAGGCCCCTGCAGGCATGCACAAGAGCTGTGCCATACATGACACATGCCTTGTCATGGGAGGGATGACTCATGCAGGGCAATTATTGAATGCCCTACATGCCCTGCTGCATGCCCTGACAGCATGCTCTGCTGCGGCACATACTGACTCTGCTGTCCCATGATGACAAAGTCGGCTGCTAGGGCCTGTGAAGCCTGCCTAGGGCAATGCGCAAGCGTTTACGTGCAAATGACAATCATGACTTTTGGACACAGCTTCTGTCGCATGACAGCGACCGCTTAGTCAGTGCACATGCACACCTGCGGATTGAACCTTCAATCTCTCCCATCATTCCAAAGTCGATGTAAGCCAGCTTGCCATCAGCGCTGTTGGCCACATCCATCTTGAACAGATTGCCAGGGTGAGGATCACTGTGGTAGTACCCTTCCTCAAGCATCTGCTCCAGGCTGCAGCGAACACCAATCTCCACCATTTTCAGCTCCTCTTGGGCGCCTTGAGGGCCGCTTTGGGATGAGCTTTTGAGCCGTCGGCCTTGAATCCATTCCATGACTAAGACCCTCTGTGTAGTCAGATCTGTGAACATTTTGGGGACATAGACACCCTGCACAATGGTGCACCCTCATTGATGACAATACGTATGTGATGTGTTGGGCGTCAATGACACGCAATTGGCCTGATGCTGGCAATGTAACTGCGTCTCTGGCAGAAATACACCTGGTCAGGAACAGCTGATAGCAACTTGCCTGTGAGTCTGTGGGGCACATGATCCTGATCACATACCCGACATGCCACTTTGCATCAAGCGCCAGAGGACGTTGCACATAGCCAAACGCACAGCACATTTAACAGAGCAAGAACAAGGACATCAATCTTAATAAAACGCAGTGGTCTGATGAGAGGAAGGGGGAACAGCAGCACCGCATGGATTGCTTACAGCTCTTGGCGGCACACGCTATTGTGATTGCACTGCACTCACAACGAGAATGTCCTGATAGGAGCTGTCCCTTGATCAAGAGAATGCTGTGTAAGACAGAAGCACTGTGCCATGTACAGATCAAGACTGACAATGGCAATGAACATGTACTATGTGAGGAAGAGAGAGAGAGAGGGCAGAATGGCGGGAACAGCAGCGCCTCAAGGTCGCCATAGAGCTTCTTAAAGCATACACCATTTCTGGCTTCCCTGACAGACTCAGCGTCCTGACCTGAGGTGTTGTCAGATCAACATATTATTGTACTTCAAGGGACTTCTGTTCAAAGGAGAAGAGACACGGCAGCACCTCAAGGTCGCCATACAGCTTCTTGAAGCGCACACCGTTCTTGGCTTCCCTGACGTAATCCAGCTCCCTGAAGAGACTGCTGGCCCACTCGTCCAGCAGAGCCGGCAGGTCACTGTTCACCTTCCTCAGCTCCTTCACCTTGCCTGCACAGAAACAATTGCTGAAAAGGGAGGACCATCCAAGGGAAGGTCCATTGGTGGACGCTCAGGGATGTGCAATCATGGCCGCTGCTAAGATGAGAAGGACGAAAAGGCAACACAACTTCCTGAAGAGACTGCTGGCCCAATCATCCAGCAAAGCCGGCAGGTCACTCGTCACCTTCCTCAACTCCTTCACCTTGCCCGCAAAGAAGTGATTTCTGTGAACCAAATAACAGTACAATATGTGGATGCAAGGATGCCAAAGGCTGTGCAGCCATGGCCAGTGTTGGAAGATGCATGTGTTGAGGCCAAGACACAACCCTTCCAGCGGACTTTCAGGCTGGGACTTGCACATGACAGCCAGAAGACTGCTGCTCACTCGTTCAAACCATCTTTTATATGCAAACATTGCCGCAGCATTCTCCATATGTACGCACAAGCGTGATATGCAGCTCACAGGTGGTGCATTCAAGGTCAACATATCTGGGCAGCAATATTGCAGCTGATACATGCTGCAGTCAGCTCAAACAAGCAAGCTTTCAATGACTGACTTCATGGGCAGGGATTAGCAGTTTCTCTGTCTGATGCTTGATGTAAGTTATTCGTTCTTAATGCGTGCTGGACAGGCTCAGTAGGCCCAGCTTGATGTGACCTGCAGAAACTGAAGCTGTTGGCTGACCTGCCAGGAAACGCAAGATGTAGACATCCAAGGCAATGCTTTCCCGCACACCAGGCCGCTGCACCTTGACTGCCACTGTCTGCCCACTCTTCCTCAGCACACCCTTGTACACCTGCCAGCACCAACATTAGGTCTAGCATCACAGCACACTGGCTGCACAAAGCATTGGGTCTAGCAGCTATTAGATGCTTAGGACTTGATCTTATTTGCGTTGCTGAGCTTGCAAACGACTGCTATGCGGATATATTCCCTCTACACAGTCACTTTTGCAGCACTCTAGCCAGTCAGCTTTGCAGCACTGAAGAATGTAAGGCAGGTTTGCTTGACTCACCCCATGTTGAGCACCTCAAAAGATGCAGGCCACTTCCTGCTGTACCATCTCTGGCAAAGCATACAGATAGTGCAGCAGGTTGGCGATGGCATTGCTGATGATTCTACGCTGCACCTCTCCAAGGGACGCAGTGCAGGTCTCCCCCATTAATTGTGTCCAGGGGCAATCAAGGGGTGACAGGATGAGTGACAACTTGACACTGTACCTGTCCAAGGGAGGCAGCAGCAGTAGGGCTGGATTCCAGGGTGGAAAAGATTTGGCTAGGAGGGCAGCCCAGCTCCTGTTCCATGACCCGCATGGCTTCGCCACTGTCAAAGGCAGGGATCTGGTCCTGCAGCTTCTCCAACTCCTTCAGGTAATCTGGGGGTGTCACGTCTGGCCGTGATGATACTGCCTGCATGCCAGGTGAGGCTTGCATTGTCTCAGGTAATTGAGGAGAGTCACATCTGGCTATGTCACACGTGAGCGCAAGAGCACTGCCTACATTTCAAATTAATTTTTGCCTTTTGCTGTGTCCAGTCATTGGATGGTGCTGCAATTGCCCTTTGACAATCTCTTTTGCCTTTGATATGCAATTGGCTGGTCGCTCTGGCGTTTGATGCTGTTGTTGCTAGGCGGGTGCATGGTCTCAAGCTTTGGTAGTGACTAGGACATGGTAGCACAGTACGTGTAGCACAAAACCTAAATGCGTGCTCCTGCTTCTGATGCTGCTGTACTTTGCAGCGAGTTGCTAATGGCACCAGCGTTGCCTGTGTATGCTGTGTTATTGCAGATAGCTGCAATATGCAGCAGAATATTGAGCTACACCGAGCCTGGCAAATGAGCTGTCTGGCATGATGCTGCTGCTTAGTGCAGAAGAAGGCAGCATAGTGCATGTGCGTAATGCAGGAGCCTTGTTTGGTGGTCGCTCACCTGTCCAATCTTGACAAAAGCAGGTCCAAGCCTTGTCAGCATCAGCCTCAAGCGCTCAGCCTGTACAAGCACAGCGTCGCATGAATGCGCTGTGCATGGTGTCAGCATAAAGAGTCTGTTCATGCAGATATCCAACCTGCTTGTTTGTCAGTGTGGTTAAGTCATCCCCCTTTCTACTCAGCCTTGTTTGGACGAACCATTGCGCAAATGCAAAGCCTGCATGTGCATTGCATGCATAGGGCCTGAACCTAGTACGGCCAGCTGACTGTAGCAAGACTGCCCTGACCTATCTCAAGAGTGCGCTTTGTGACCAAGACAGGCCTTGTTGCCCAGTATGCGGCATTGCTCGCATGATTGTAATCTTTATCCTGCACATGCGTGTTGCTAAGTTGGTGCGACCTGTACAGTCCACACTAGGGCTTCTAAGACGCAGTCTGATCAGCAGCAGCCTGACGCGCACCACATACGGCTCGGGCTCCCCGAGCGTCGAGGTCACTGCCTTCGTCGGACTGTGCAAGTGTCTTCCTGCCCTGCGTCTCGTGGTCCGCTCAACTCCAACGTGTCGAAAGGGCTTGCGACAAGGCAGCGGATGCAGGTGCGCACTGTGCGCAACGCTGCCGATTTGCCGGCCAGCACCGGCAGACACCTTGCCGGGGGCCTGCAGCTGTGCAGGCATGGCGCGCTGGTGATCTAACGTAGCGCAGGGCCTTCGGCAATGCAGAGTTGATCCCTGCCACGCAGTCTGGTCAAATGCATGGTCAAAGCCAACCTGAGTCCAATGACAAGTCCCCTGATTCTGCTGTGGTTTGCAGTAAAAGTAGCAAGCAACTTCATCAGCATCATGCTGTTTCCTTGTTCCGCAGAGCCATGTTACATTTGTGAGCTGCTCAGTAGCAGCGCGATGTCATTGCTGCTCAAAGCAGGCATTGGAAAGTGTTGATGATGGTACAAACAGCGCAAGCACAAGGATGGCGTAGTACAGAAACTGCTTCACCATTCAGCTCATCAGATATAGTGGGGCATGTCTGAACACCTACAGGACGCATCAACACAAAATCAAATGACACTCAAATCTCTATCATGGCGACTGCACTACGCCTGCTGCTCATTTCTGGCGGAACCATTTCGCCTGTTGCCACTGCTTGCCCTCTTCTTCCTGTTACCACCCTGACGCTGGGGCAATGCATCATTCTGGGCAGGCTGGCCATCACTTCCACTCACTGCCCTCTGTGACGTGCTGCAATTCCTGTCAGGGTCCTGCTCCCCCTGCTGACCCCTCTTCTGACCCCTACCCTTGCCCTTCTTCTTCTTGTTCCTGGTACTCCTCTGGTTCTGACCTGGCTGTGCGGCAACAGCTTGACTGTTGCTGACCTGTCCAGTTGGGAAGCCAGGAGGCATTGCCGGCACATACTGGCCAGTCAGGTCTGAAGCAGCGCCAGTATCTTGAACAGATGAGTGAAACAGAGCGTTGACGTTGTCTTTGTACTGCCGCTGCTCGCGCTGTGGCAGAGAGCCCATGTGCCCTTGGGGCATGGCTGGAACGTAGATGGGTACTACAGGTTTCAAGGGAGCCGCCCTGCTTGGCTCCTGAGCAGCTGCACAGAAACACAAAACTTTAAGAGTCTATTTTGCTTGGATGCTAGACACAAACAGCAGGACAGAGCACCATATTCAGACTTTGGCATTGCAGCATTTGAGTGACACTTGGGCTGCAGGGCAACTCAATCATGTTACAGGCCAAACAGACATACCCTGAAGCATCAAAACATGCTCGACACAACCGGAAAAGCATAATCTCCACCATTGAAAGGAAGTGACTCAAGACTTGTGTATCAGCATGCTATGCATGTGTGATGAGTGTGACAGGGACAGCTACCCGAGGGAATGCTGCGGCCCGCAGCCTGGTTGATGGGCTGCACCTCATCAGTCTGACCCTTGCCTATGTTTCTGTGTGCCTCTGTGACCTCCTCTGCTACTGGGGCACTTCTGCTGTTCTGCACTAACATCTCAACAGTCTCCGCAGCAGACCTTGTCTAAGCATAGCACACCAATGCCCCCTGCACAGACTGTGCGGTGCGCTGCACAAATACATGCTTGCTCATGGTTGCAAGCTGATGTCACAGTATGTGTTGATGACAACATGTCAATATCATGCAGCATATCCACATCAAACTCTGATCCTTGCACAGCTTGCACAGACAGCTATAGCATAAGTGGCAAGACTGTGTGTGCGTTACCTGGACTGGAGGCGGGGGTGCCTGGACAGCCAGACCAATTGGCTCATGCACAGCAGGAACTCCATTGGCTGCCAGGGGCCTTGAGTGTGGGCCATCAAATTCAGAGCCTGCAGAGCATGCTGAAAGTCAGGATGTTGTAACACAACTAAAGCATTTGCGCACTGCAATGCTGCATGATTGCTGCTAAGTGTGAGTCGAGATCAAAACGGGCTATATCACTGCTGCCTGGCATCAGTTCTAAACAAGATCTGCCACTCACAGCATGAACAGATTCCAATGATAAACGCCATACTTGGGCAGCATGATGCGCAGGTCTCAATAGCTTTAAGCGCTCACACACCTAAGACAGCAGAGTGGTAGGTACAGACCTTTCCTCTGAAGCTTTGCCAAGAAAGCCTGGCCATCAACAGGCACCTGCTGCATTGGCTCTGGCAGGTTGTCCAAAGGTGCTTGCTGGACTGGCTCTGGGACGGTTGGGATGGGCTCGTTGGTGGGTGGCAGTGAATTGGTGATGGGGGCCTCATTGTTGGCCTGCTCCGACTCATCCACTGAGGCCATTGCCTCATCCTGCAAAGCATGACAATCAAATTTGAGAGATTGAGCACAAATCCTAGCATCCTGCAAATTCCAAAGCAAGTTTAGGCACATGGCTGGCAACACAACTGTGCTGTGCTGAAGTCCATTGAGATGAAACAACACAGCCCGCTGCACTGCATCATGGTCATGCAGCATCTCAGTTATACGCCCACAAGCTACTGCAAACCATCTTTCTGGGTGAAATCCAACACCCACACTGTACAAGATTTGTACCCATTTCCCAAATTCGCTGATATACCCAAGGAGGGACGTGCATACATAGCCACTTGTATAAAGTCTGAAGATGACAGTGGACACTGACATGGACAAAATTATGATGTGAGCGAAGGGCCACAGACCTGCATCATGTTTCTGGGGCTGATAGACACTGCACCAGGTGAGAAAGGCACCTGGTTTGACACCTCACTGTGGGCACCCCCTTCACTGCTTGGCTGCACACATGCAAAACCTCATTGAACACCTTGCATAGAACTGCTTTTATCTCCTCAATGCTGTAAGCTATGCACAACACATACAACACCTGACTGATAACATGCACAACACAATACATGCAACAGAGCTCAGACATCTGTACACCAAGGCAAACAAATCTTGCCATGTCACAGATTAAGCACTTGGTGAAACGGCTCACTGCATCACAACATGCGTGAAGTTGAGTGAGTGACACGTTCATCAGGACCATTGACTTGTGATGTGTTTGCAGTATTCGTACCTGCTGTGATGGTTCACTGGAGAGTGAGCCAGGCAAGTAGGGGTGGTTCTGTGGTGGTGGTAAGGGGGCATGTGAGAAGCCCATGGAAGACATTATGGGCATGGGCCCTGTGTGGAACATGACAGCCCCAGAAGGAGGGCCACTCATTGGGGCTGAAGGGGGGCGTCCCATTGAAGTTGAAAGGGGGTTGCCCATTGGCGCTGAAGGGGGAGGCCCCATTGGAGCACCATTGGGTCCTGTGTGGAATTGTGCCTCAGAGTGAAAATCTGCAGCAACACGAAATGAGATGCTGCTTAGCTGCTTGTCTGATCCTGAGATATTGCTCATGCCAGCATCAAATGTACAACTGCAAACAAGACATGCTGTGCTTATGCCAACTGCTAGCAGAGGTGACATGCAAAGCTTAAAGGGGTCTGGAGGCAAGGCAGTGCGCACATGACTTGGACTTGAAAGACTGACGCAGCATACAATCGGTCATAGCCTGGCATTATTCTTGGACGTTCTGACAGCAGGCACTTTTTGCGCTGAATATGCAGCAACAGTAGATACAACATGCAATATGCAGGAACAGTAGACATCATATGCAATATGCAGGCACAGTACACACAAGACGCAATATGCAAGAACAGCAAACACTCACAATGTAAGAAGCGTACCATTGAAGCCAGGCTCTTGAAAACCTGGAGGACGCCCAACTGGACCATAGATACCAGAAGCCAAAGCTATGGCTCTTGGAATGTCAGCTTGCCTTCCAGCCCTGACCTCTAACTGAAGACGCCGCTCCTGCAAAACACCAGAAGCACTGAACATATGGCACCAACTCACACACCAACCATGCTAAAGGTGGTGACCGCTTGCAAAATCATCATTCAAAGCCTTGCATGCTCAATGTTGCATATGCGCTGTTTTTCTTGACTGGTGTGCGATTGACTCCAGTGCAGTGGACTACAGCAAGGGGACTGGCTTCGGAACATCATACCAAAAAAATGCTGCACATAACACAAGACAACAAGCAAGCAGGCCCAGCAAACAAAAAAAAGCTGCAGATATTCACCGATTCCTCCAACTGGTAAACCAAGTCATCCAGTTGCCTGATCTTGGCGTCCTTGGCGTCTGCTTCATCCTTCAGCCTCTGATTCTCCTGCCTCAAAGTCTGGTTCCTGGCAGTAGTGGCGCTCTGGGCAGACAGCTGCTGTCGCAGACTGCTGTTCTGTCCTCTGAGGCCCTGATTGTCCTCCCTAAAGCTAACTGCCTCTTCATGCAGCTGTAGATACTCCTTCTCCCTGCGTCACTAAGAAGGCGCTGAGCATGGTTTGGCTTATTTGTACAGTATGCATGGATGCCTACTTTGTGTTGCGCATCACAGATGTCCAATCAATCAATCAATCGATCGATCGATTGATTGATCAATTAATGCCATGAGGTGTGACTAGGAGAAGCAAGGTCACCAACACATGCAGAACATTGGGTAAGAATATGTGAGGTCAACAGCAACAGGCGCAAGCTGCAAGATTCAAGCACAAGACATGGATGCAAGCAACTGGTGCAGCTTTGACCTCACCTGGCCTCTGCCTCCCTGTCTTTGGTGGAGATGACATCAGCCAAGTGGTTGGCTTCAGCTTGCAAAGCTGACAGGGCGTTCTGGAAGCGCATTTCATCACCCTGTCTGGCCTGTAAGTGTCATGATTTGCTAGGTTATGATACAATTTGCTTAGTCACAACACAACAAAAAACATCACTGATGAGTCCACAATATGACTCACTCTGACGGCCTCGTTCCTAGTATGTTCAAGGTCCTGTGCCCAGCGCTGAGCCTGTCTTGTGGCCTCCACTTGCTGCAGACAGAATGTAAGACAATCGAACTGTGGTCCTTGAGGCCTGTGGTGTCTTATGCAGCTCACGCACCTCAGCTAACTGCTTTTCAAGGTTGATGACCACGGCTTTCTGAGCAATGCGCCGCTCAAGAGCAGCTCGCTCCTGCACACGTTCTTGTTGCTGTGCCTTCGTGCTATGCGAAAGGCAAAACAAGCGAAAGACAACCTACCGCTTCCGCAGCAGCGATGGTCCCCGCGAGGCGAACCAGCTTGTCCTCGTCATCTAGATCATGGTACGAGTCTGAACGCATTGACCTGCCTCCTCTTGCTACAGCAGTCCTGTGCTCAGCACGACCGCTGCGGCTTCGTGTGGACTCAGGGTCCTCACTTAACAAAGACATCGCAACGCCCTTGCCAAGTCGGTGCGATTGGCACTAGTGCTCCAGCATAAGCTAGCACGCTATACGATCGCACAACTGACGATCAATTGAGAAGCGAGAACAGGGCCGCATGCGTTGTTTGCAAGTGCAGGTCATGACCTACCTTCCCTCGAGAATGGGAAAATGTGTAAGAAGAAGAAGATGCGATGTGCCCAAGGCGCAGCATGAGCACAGCACAGCATCTGGCACCATGATCTGGCACAGCATGGCAGGCAGTTTATTCTGCCGCAGTTTGGCAGAGCTGCAGCATGGCTTTTCTGGTCTCAGACAAGTCATAGTATATCAGTTCGTACAATGTCTTGCTACAGGTTCCGTTCAGCATTGCGCACTTTGCCGACTCTGTCCAAACCTCGACAACAGCATCGTAAGACACCACTTCCTCGAGGCGAAACTTCAGAAACTGGCACAAGCCACACCCGACCTGAGCCTTTGGAGCTCTCCTTGCAGAAGTCTTACTGATGGTCAGCAGCGATTGCAGTGATGCTGCAGTCCTTGTGAACGGTCTCGTTGGCCTCTGTAAGTCTGCAGCTCAAGCTGGCAAATGCACAACTGGGCCTGACAAAGCCTGACCTTCTGAAGGCTCTCACATTTGCATACGAGATCTTCAAGGTACCCAAGCACACACAAGTCTTTTCTGAAAGCTGGCGGGGCGACTTATGGTCGTTTAGCAAGCTGTTGACCTTGACTTCGACAGAAACCACAATCGGCTGATAAGAATGATGCATGGGCACACGACTTCACTGCCTAGCCCAAGATGCAACACTACTAGGCCCGGAGCATGATGCCCTATTCCCACAGATGTGGCAGCAAGCACAGCAGCGTCTGAGCAGGGTTGTTCTTACATTTTACAGCAGAAAGCAGGTCTGTCAGGACTCAGTGCACATCAGTATGGGCTCATATGACAGGATTGCAGGCATGCAGCTGTACGTTCAGCTGTTTTTTGTGAGCAAGTGCAGCTGAGGTTCAGGATGTCTACATCAGGATGTCTTACACAGCTTGTGAGAGCAATATTACCTTGTTGGGTGCTGCAAGCCGGTGCTGACATACTTGTTGGTCACCTGTTCAGAGTGCTGTTGGGCAGGCAGTCCCTTCAAGCAGACAAGGATGCCCGCACGATACCATCAGTGCATAAATGTGAGTCACAGCAGACCTTCAGCTGTTGGACTTGCGGGCAGAATTGAAATCTCGTCAGCTTCTGTCCAGACATGGGCAGTCATTTGCAGGACTGCACTCAGCGTGTGGCATTGGTGCAAATGACATCCTGGAAATATCATGCATCAAGTTCACATTCATCCTGTGTGAAGGCAAATCTGAAGCAGCAAGCTCTGGCAGAAGCTTACTGGGCCCTCACCAAGCTGTAGCCATTGAGCTCAGAAACACTGATCATGGCACCACTGTTGTGTATGATACCCGCAAACAGGTCATCATGATCAGTCAATGTGCTTGTCACTGCATGCATTGTAAGTGAGCAGTCGCTAGCTATGCATTTAGCGTAATGTGAACTTGCCGGACCCCACCGTGACACATTTTGTGCGACAACGGCATGTCTGCATGCGCTGTACAGCAGAATTTTATTTTTGATTTGTTTTGGAGCAATTCGAGCTTAACAATGCTTACACAATTCTACCTATCTTGAGCCTATTCGTTGCATTACATTTACACATAGCAGCTTGGCATCAGCGTGTTTGTCATAGGCTTCGAGAATTCTGGCTTTCCAGACAAGCCAATTGCCTTTGCCGATTCAGAGCTGAGCCTTCCAGTTGCATGCTAGATGCACAGCTAGACGTCCTTGGCAAGGCTGCAGGTTGCTGTCGGAGTTGACACAGAAGCTGAGCACAAATTGCCACGCGTCTTTCATCCGATTTCCGAAATGCTCAAAATCGATGAGCCGAAGGAAAATTGCAGTCAAAGCTAGAGCCTTAGCCCTGCCCTGACTGGTTCAAGGTTGCAAGGCAATGCGATTGTTTGTCCGCATTTCCATGTGAGCGACCCTCACCTGCCGGGCGGGCTGATGAGCGCTTCATGAGAAGCTTAGCCTTGCCCCGGCAGGACGTCTATTGCTTGGGAAAGAGGCACTTTGGCAGCCCAAGGCGTTGTTCGGCCTACCGCACGCGCAAGCCAATTCGTAAAAGAACCCCCTGCCTTGCATTTGCGGACGCCCCGGTCCTCCAGAAGGACTTTGCAATCATGCTAGATATGGCAAACGCCCTGCGGCACGATCCAGAGAAACCTGTGTTTCACGTGATGCCTAGGCACGGCTGGGTAATACCTCTCTCAATAGACACCGCAGCACCCCTCAGCAAACTGTGTTCCCACACAAATGTTTCTCAGTATTGCTGACATATTCCTTCTTGTCTGATGTGTATACTATTGCTGCAGATTAATGACCCTAATGGACCAGTCTTCTATCATGGCAAATACCATGTGTAAGTTCATGTCTTGCTATTCAAATGTGAAGCATCATATAGATGCTCTTTCAGTCTCACATTGATTGCTAATAGCATGTTTGCACCAGCAGTTGCCGCGCGCGTGCAAACTTGCCCTGCTGCCACAGTTGATATACCTACTAGCATGCCACATTCATTTGTGCACATTCAATGATCTGCTTTGCCACAACTTGCTGGTCCTTGCACACAGGTTCTACCAACACATCATCAATGGATGTGAATGGGATTTTGGCATTGTGTGGGGTCATGCAGCCAGCTCAGATTTAGTACACTGGGAGCACATGCCTCCAGCTTTGCTGCCAACACCAGGAGGCGCAGATGCAGACGGCTGCTTCTCTGGCTGCTGCATCGTTGATGAGAGCGACACTCCAATCATCTTATACACTGGAGTGAGGTTGCGCAGTAACCCAGAATGTGGCCCATTGCCACCTGCTGAATGCGATCTCAACTTGCCGTTCATAGAGACACAGCTAGCGGCTGTTCCTGAAGGTAGTTTGCTGCTGACGCCGAGATTATGAGAAAATGTCCATGTGGCAATGTTGGCAGGAGCAGCTGGCTGCATGCATTTGAAGCAAGGTCGTACACATTGCAGCAAGCATGCATGATTGCCGAGGGTTTCCTTGAGCTGTTATGCTATGGTCCTCCAACTGTATGTCACAAGGACTACATCCTCTTCCCCCAGGATGCATGTCTGTGATCAATCTGACTGCTCAGGCAAGGCAAGGCATGTATGAACATTGCTTGATTGCTGAGGATGTTGCTCAGCTGTTGTAATTTTGTGCCGCTGCTGTACACCATGAATCCACTTCCCTTTCTCCTGCAGCATGTATGTCTGAAATCAAAATCTGACTGATCAGGGAAGCAATGTATGTATCTTTGGGCGTGTTGCAGATGACCCCACACTGACAATGTGGAGCAAAAGGGATGAGCCTGTGTTGCCCATGCCGCCTGCTGGAATGCCACTAGTGGGCTGGCGGGATCCCTTCATCTTTGAGATCAAGGGGCAGCAGGGGAATGGCAGGGAATGGGGCATGCTTATGGGCAGCGGCCTGAAAGGGCAAGGAGGTGCAATCATGATCTATAGATCTGAGAGCCTGTATGGAGGTATTTTGCTTGCAAAGCCTCTATGCCTGCTGCTCACGCTTCTATGGTGATATGCATAGCAATTCCTTCTTGTGCTTTGCTTTATAGCATCGACGAAGTGGTAGATCCTGCTGTTACAATCAAAGCAATTGGTCATCAATGGTATTTGAGCTATGTTGATCTGCATGGACGCATGATACAGCTGCAGCGCTTGTAGACCTGTCTCTTCATGCATGCACCTTTCGTCATTCTTAGGAACTTGTCATCAGCAACACATTAATTGGCTGTCACATGCACAACAACTCCTTCATAGAACTTCTGCTGTCATTTCAAAGCTCACAGCATGTTGCTGCACTTGCAAGCTGTTGTATTACTTTCACAAGGGGGTTTGCGTGAAGTCATGCTGGGCTTCGTTTGCAGGTTGGCATTTTGACGGCATGTTATGTGAAGCTGACAACACAGAGACAGGCGCCATGTGGGAGTGCCCGCTTCTGATGGAGCTCAGGCAGACGCAGCAAAAGCCTTCAGCGCAACACACAGGAGGCATACAGACCATACACGACGCCCACACTCAGCTCCCCACCCCCACAGGGCAGCCGGCAACCTTCAAGGAGGCACGCACACAGGGTGGACAGACAGACAAGGCAGTAGAATCAGACCCTGGAAATTTTCAGGAGTCCTTTGGTCGAATTGAACCCCAGCCAGTGGCTAGTACAAGTGGAAAGGCAGCAGGCAGCTCCGTCTCCTTGCTGAGTAGACAGATCAGTGGTCTGAGTGTAGGCAGTCGAGACAACAGTAGTCATGGGGGAACAGAACTGCAGCAAGCAGTAGCGCAGCGGCAGCAGCCCAGGCAACATACCCACTTCCTGTGCATATCCCCAGATGCACCCACCAACCCTGTTCTGTACTGGCTGGGTGCATATGACCATCAGAATACCAAGTTCATACTGGAGGGTGCTAAGGGGCCTCTAAAGCTGGACCTTGGAGACATCCTCTATGCTCCTAATCTTATGATAGATGGCAAGGTCAGCCCTGACACTCGACCCTCTGTGTATGCGTCCCACTTGGACACACACATGCCTGTCAAGAGCGCAATCAGCTCAGCATGGACTGAACTACTGCGTCAGCAAAACTCAGACTTTGCCAAAGTTGAAGCCTCAAGAAGACAACCTTAGCAATACGCGTGTCAATGAACTGTGTGCCAGTGCTGTTACAAGCTGTATTGCAATGTTGCCTCAGCTTATATCCACACTGCACACTTAGACACAGCAAGACCAGATGCTGCTTGGGTGCACATGCAGTTCCCCCGTATGCCAATGCCTTGCTTGACATGCTCATACTCTACTTCAGTCATGAGACCAAGCTGGTAGCGTGCAACAAAAGGATCAGCTAGCAACCAAGCTGCACCCAGTCATGCCCTAGCACAGCAAAGCTTGCGTTGCACCAAAACAGCTTGAATGCACCAGCAGCATGTTGCCTACAACAGCGGCATATCTTGTGGGATTGCTTCACCGTTGAGCACTAAAGCAAGAAATGAAAGTTGCCAACCACAAGCTGTATGCAGGGGCGGCATATCTTGTGGGGTTGGCTGCAAGAGCGGCGCAAGGTGGGCTCCTATGACTATGCCGGCTGCCTGAGCGTGCCCAGGCTGATACACCTGCGAGGCGACCGCCTCATACAGGAGCCCGCTCCAGAGGTCACCAACCTGCGACGAGGGCAGTGTTGGAAGGCTAGGCATCTACAAGTCATGGAGGAGGAGATGCTGCCGCTTGAGGGCCTTAGAGGCTCATCCCTTGACATTGAGCTGGTGCTAGACAGGTCTGCACCCCTGCCCTAAACCTTTGGCCTATGCATCAGATGTGACAGTCTTGTATGCTTATACAAGCCCAGACAACTGTCAAGTTTGGGGCAGTCTTGGAAGGCGAGGCATCTGCAAGTGATGGAGGAAGAGATGTTGCCGCTTGAAGGCCTCAAAGGCTCATTTCTTGACATTGAGCGAGGGCTCGACAGGTCCAAAAGTCCAGCCTGTGCATCAGATGTCACAGTCTGGTATGCGCGCATGACTGTTCACAGTAGATGTGAGTCTTGAGCTTATGGAGGAGGTGTTGCCGCTTGATGGCCTCAAAGGCTTTTCTCTTGACGTTGAGCTGGTGCTAGACAGGTTGCACCTTTGGCCTAGACCTTTTGGCCTATGTATCAGATGTGACCTTGTATGGTCTTCAAGTCTTGACCTCGTGGACAGGGAGATGCTGGTGCTGGAAGCTTCAGCCTTTGCATCTGTAGCCTTTGACAGCCTTTTTTGCTCATACAAGCCTTGACAGAGTTTAGGCCTGGCTTTTCCCCTCGCGCATTGAGGCGTTCACTCATGCATCAAGCAGACGCTCCTGACTGCAAGAAGGCAGGCTGTGACATCTCAACAGCAGCATGTTACACGCCATTTCATCATTCCAAGCGCAGCACAGCCATAGTGAGCAAATGTCAGCACTCAGTCCTAGAATCATCCTGGTTCCCCTTGCTATTTCAAGGCTGGGACGCTGCTTGTGAGGGCAGCGCAGCCATAGTGTACAATTGGGAGCGCTCAGTCCTAGAAGCCAATCTGTGAGCAGCCCCTCCTTATGAGCCCCGCACCCCTTTCGGCCCTTGTTTTGAACTTGCGCTGCACCACGCTGCAGAGGGGATGCATCAGCGGCGGGCTTGCTATTTCAAGGCTGGGACGCTGCTGATGAGGGCAGCGCAGCCATACTATATGACTGGGAGCGCTCAGTCCTAGAAGCCATCTGTGAGCGCCCCCCTTCAGAGCGCAGCACCCCTTCTGACCCTTGTTCTGAACTTGGGCTGCCTTATGCTACAGGGGTGATGCGTCAGCCGCAGGCTTGCTGTTTCAAGGCTGGGACGCTGCTGGTGAAGGCAGCGCAGCCATAGTGTATGACTGGGAGCGCTCAGTCCTAGAAGCCATCTATGAGGCCCCCCTGGAGCCCAACACCCCCCAGGATACAGACTCTGAAGAAGATGACGGCCTGCGAAGGGTGGGCGGCCCTGTTGAGATGGACTCCGGGGATGTGCACATGCGCATCCTGCTAGACCACTCCTGTGTGGAGGTGTACCTCAGCAGCGGCGAAGTACTCAGCACTCGCATCTACAGGTCAGTCAACTTTGCCTGTCAGCGTATGATCATCTTCAGCATTAGCATCAGCGCCATGTACATGCTTGCTGGTGGATTATGTGACCCTGCTAGGTGCATACAAAAGCAATGACTACATCCAGAGTCACGATTAAGTTGCAGCTTCTTTCCTGCAGTGCTTGCATTGCTTTGTCCCCTCTTCCTCAGAGACAATGGAATTGCTGCATGCACAAGCGCCGAAGCTGTGATTCAGCTGCTTGTCAATCCTGCATGAACAAGCATGTTGGTAGTAGCTTGCATGATTTGAAGCAGTCTCTCCTTTCATAGCTATCAACCAGAATCAGCTTGTGGCAGATCGGACTCTGCATTGCGTTTTCGCTATTGCGTCTCATCTGCAGAGCATCCTGCCAGACGCTGCGCACTTTTTTGAAGCAAGAGCGTATCTTTTAAACCACATCAATGATTGCATTTTGAAGCATACGATTGTCCAGTATGAATTGCCTTTGTCAAATTGCAGAGGTCATCCGCCAGAAGATGCAGATGCTGGTATCTCTTTCGTGTCATATGGTGGCACAGCTAATGTCAGAAGATGCACGGCCTGGACCCTCAAGTCCATATGGCAGCGAGACTTTCAGTCACGAGACCAAGCAGTCTTTGAAACCATTTACGAGGCGAGTCATAATTGCTATCATTCTGTACTTTGCGCTTGACATGTTGAAGGTTGCATGGTTGTCTGTCATGTTGCGTTTGAAGCATGCTTGCTTGCAGCTCAATGCTGCACAGCTGCATTTGAGATTGCTTCGCACCTGCCTGCATGAGTGACTGTGCCACAGCTAGCTCAGTCACTGCAGCCTAATACATCTGTTATGTTGCAGCCTGTGACAGCTGTGATGCCCATGGGAAGTCCTGTGGTGGCGTAAAAGGGCACCTCTCCCGACCAAGCCTAGGAAGCTTTCCAAAACGGCCCACGATATGCAGCAGACGCCTAATGACATACCTTGAGTGACAAAGAACGAGATGCCCCAAGCCCTCTGATCGACGGGTGTAGAGCCAACTCTGAGCAGTGGGCAACCTTGCTGAAACAGCAAGCCCGTCACCGGCATTTTGTGCATTTGCATGTATTTGCAAAGATTCCACCCCATGCAGTGGCTACTTGCTGTTCTGTTCACGACTGACGCCATAGCTGCTCCTGCATGAGAGTAGCTGGTCTTTGTCCTCGTGGTTACCCTTGCCAGGAAGTCAGGCGTCTAGCCACTTGTCAGGTAGTTGCGCAATGAGTTGAGTCACAGCCAGAGCAGCAAAGTTCAGAACTTCCCTGACAGATAGTTCCAACAACTAGAGAATTGATTACTATGAATGAATGAATCATGCTGAATGGCAAGCATGTCCGTGGCAGTGATGTGTTTGTCAGCGCTTACATGAAGCATTGTTGCAGCCGTTGAGACCTTCAGAACACTGTCAGACTGTGATCTGACTGGGTGTGTAGGGTTTGCGTAAAATTTGGCAGGATTGACAATCCCTCTGCACGCTCTTGCCCAATTTAGCCCCTTGTTACACTGCTTGCAAGCATGCAGCGAAATAGACAAGCTCACTTCAGCGCCTGATGTTATTCAGATCGTGAGGGCTTCATCCCGATTGATACAAGTCGATGCTCTGTGCGGGTTTGATATGCCCGAGACCTGACTGCAAGTTTTGCACTTGCTTGTGGATTCACCCGGTCCGCCTTCGAGTGCATGCGGCATCGTTTGCAAGTGCTGCCATATGATGCGTTGCTCGTGAACGCCTCCAGATGATCACTTGAGTTGATCGGGCTGGGTTCTTGCTGGCATCAAGTCAAGCACTTGCTGCTTAAGCACATATGACCAGCAAATACCGCAGCAGCTATCTTGATGGTCTGAACGCCAGCAGAAACCGCAGTGGCGCTGCTGATCTGGAAGGACTGGTATAAGTTTGCTTGACGTGTGACAAGTTTACCTGTTGAACGCCACCTGCTTTTACTTCATACCATCACAGTCTATGACAAAGCGGCACATGATGACTAGGGCACCTCATACGGGCGTTCCCCATCCGGAAATGTGTATTTGCTATCAAATAGCAGGGCGCCTATCACGTCAGCACTATCGGGATCAGACATGAGTGGCACTTTCCTGAGGTATGTCAAGGCTGACAGCATTTCACACCAGAGTCACTTGCATTTTCAGGCGTCATGTGTCCATTTCCAGGAAAAGTCTGTCTGGTAGCTCCACTTTGGACTCTCCTCTCTCAGCAAGTGGTCATCGACCCGCTAGTAAAGCGCGGAGGACAGAACTAGACAACAGGTCACTTGACCACATGCAGACTTCACTCAAGAAACGTGCATATGCTGCGCGTTTGCCATGTAAACAGCCTCTCCAACTGCTTCATATCTGAAATGTTGCAATGTGTCAAGCAGGGAACCTGAAAGGATGACCACTCGCAGTATGAGCAGCGTTGGAAGGTCTGGAGCTCCAAGCTCACAACGACCTATTGCAACTGCAATAGGTGCATATGCAGGCAAGCTTTCCCACAACAGCAGACAAAGAAACTGATTTCCAATGCAAGCATTCCTGCCTGTCCATTTGCACATTGCAAAAATACTGGCAGCTTCCATGACCTTGGACCTCATCAATACAATGAATGCATGTCAGCGCAACAAGCTGGATTCACCACGCTGCAGCACGCTGTCGTAACACAACACGCTGTCTATATCACAGCATGAAGCATGGTGTTCCCTCTACATTGTGTCACTGCTGATTATCATTAAGTCTTCCTTATGCATGCTGCAGCTGGCTCCAAAAGCAGTGCAGCGCCCCTGAGCAGCTGTTACAGCCTGCCAGCCTTCAGAGGTCTCCCCACCAGCACTGCAGCCAATGTTCTGCAGTCGCAGTACACTCTGCCAAGCAGCAAGGCAACCCCCAACTACCCCCTCAGCAACAGCCGCATCTCAGCCCATCGATCTGTGACACCATTGTCGAGCCGGGTGCAAAGACTGCAGCAAGCTTATGGCGAGCCTCTTGGCCGCTCAACTAGTAGCAGCAGTACCAGCAGAAGTGTGAGCGTTGGCAGACGCCCTGCAGCTGATATGGGTTCTGCAAGCTTGCCCAAAACCCTCAGCTCAGGCATTGCTAGCCTAGGGTCCAGGCCACGGTCTACAAGCACAACAAGGGGCGCAGTGGCCAGTCGATCCACGTTAGATGCCCCCACTGCAAGCGCAAGCAGCAGCAGAGGTGTATTTATGGCTGCTGGTCCCACCACAAGTGTCAGCAGCAGCAAGGTTGACAGCAATACAGCAGGCTGCAGCCCATCTTTGCTAGAACTGCGTTCTGCTGCATCCACCTCACGCAACAGCTTAGGCAGGCAGAATGATGCAAGAATGGCTGACATCACCTCACGCAACAGCCTGGGCAGGCAGAGTGGTGCAAGAATGGCTGAAACGACTTCACATAACAGCTTGAATAGCCAGCATGATGCAGATGTTGTCTCTAGCAGCAGTGCATCAGGCAGGAGTTCTCTGTTTGACAGGAGCCGTAGCCATAGCTATGAGGATGAGGGATCAGTTGTGAGGGCGCAAGCTGTGACTGATGGCAGGGCTGCTTCCAGTATGCCCTTGCCTGCAGATGAGGCTCCTGCTGCATCGTCAAGTCGCCCAGTGCTGTCAAGGTAAGCGCTAACAGCATCAAGCCGCCATGGTACTGTAGAGGCTCCTGCTGTGTTGTTGCACCCTTTCAGGCTGTCACAGTAGTGTCTCAACAGCGCAATTCCCACTGCTGTGGGCCATCAGCTGCTGGCCTTCCTGGGGTCACTCAGTCTTGCAGAAAGTTGCAGAGCGGTAGTGCTTTTGCCTCACACCACCAAACAGTCCATGTTCTCTCGCCTTGCTGTTCTCTAAGGCATAGCACACACCAGTGAGTTTTGCACTATGGCAGTATGTTCACATCAATGTATATTCAGTGTGCACTATGCTCCATGTGCTGACATATCAATACTTGGCTGCAGCAAAGCTTATCATTTCTGTTTCTCATGCCAGATTGACTGCATTTCATGCCAATAATCTGCTAACCAGCCATAGTCTCCTGCCTGTTTGCAAGAAAGTAATGGTAGAAGGGTTGGCAGCCTAACAGCTGTACACCTGACTGCAGGCACAGCAGTACAGTCAGCAGCAGCAACTACCAGACCAGCTACCAAGCTGCCTACTCAGTGCCCTCCTCCTCGCTGCGCAAGCTGTCCTTCAAGCATGATGCCCACGGAGAGAGAATACAGCCTGCAAAGCAGCAGGATCTAATCCAGGTGTGCCACTCTGCTGACACACACTATAGTACCAAACAACAGCTTCTGCACTGCAACACAGCTTAAAACAAAGGTTGCCGTGCCATACATGCCTGGAGTGAAAACCATGCTTGTATTTTCGCATGACAAGATGTAATGTTTCACGAAACATGTGATGGCACAAGATTGTCTTGATTCAGCTGAACAGCAGCGTAATTCTGCAAGAGCAGCATGCGGAGCAACACTGCATGGCAGTGACCGTGTTCTGCATGTGCGTGCATTTCCAAAAAAGAAACCGGGTGATATGTTGTTCCTTTTTTGTCTAACACGGTGTCATCTGCAAGGATGATCCTTGATGCGATTTCATTCTGTGCAAAGTGCAGACACTGCATTGAGTCACCTGACAACATTTCACACGTCATGTTGATGACATGCAGTCTGGATCACATGGTCCGATTTTTGGATCACATGGTCTGAAGGGCTAATTCTGCTGCCTCTGCATGTTCAAGGCATGAATCTTTCATAAGGCAAATCCACTCTTGACAAGCTTGCTCCATTCAGGCTGTGCCATCAGGCTCTGGCAGACTGGCACTGGAGTCGCAACAAGACCAGATGCAGCCCCTTGGTGTGCAGGCCAGCAGCTCTAGGGCGATTTCTGCCAAAGTCCTCATCAGCACAGCCCTTTCCAAAGCAGGCCTCGCATCACCTGGCAAGGTGAGCAACTGTGGTCAAAGTTTTTCTTGTCTATTTTTCCTCAAGAAAAGCTCTTTCAAAGGGACACGAGAGAAAAAGGAAACTCGTCCTCAAAAAACACTTTCTCAACAAAAAAGTAGGAGGTTTTTCCTTTTTCTCTTTCACCTGTCAGCACATTGCATGGCTACAATTCATGTGATTATGTACAGAGGCTGCAAGCATGTGCACAAACGGCACACTGGGCACATACATGGAGCTTTGATTACTTTGCGTAAACAGCTGAAACCTTGTGCAAGCAAGAGCTGTCCTAGATTGTCAAGACTGCATGCATGCTGCTCACAGCATAGGGCACAGACGCGGTCAGCAGGCATTGTACTCAGAGGATAAACAGATTAGTTCCTGTGGCACTGAGCTACAGCTGTGCTGTCCCTATGCCCTTGTTGCATGTGCAGTTTTCAGGACTTAATTGGGCTCCTTACGCTTGACAACTCCCACTTGTCAACGCCAAACACCACCATATATAAATTTATATATATAAAAATACATATGGATATATAAAATGACCACCAGAGCTACGTTTCAGCTTGTTTCATTCCTGCTCAAGGAGTGCCACAATACCTACACCATTGCACCCTTTTGCAGGGCTTTGTGGGGCTGTCGAATCTGGGCAACACCTGCTTTGCCAACGCAACGATTCAGTGCCTGGTAGCCATTCCTGAGTTGGTGGCCTATTTCCTCACTGCTGCTGCTGGGGCGGGGCCACACAAGCCAACAGGCCTGGTCAGTGGGGCCTTTTGCAGCCTAGTACAACAGCTGTGGGGCGCCAAGTCCTCTGCCATTGACCCATACGGGTTAGACGCACCATACACAATCCAAAGCTTGTTCAGAAGTCTGCCTTGCTACTGTGTATGCACATGTCTTATTGCCACTCTCCAAAGCAGCAAGGCTGTCTGTTTTTCTTCCAGACTTGTATGCATTCCCAGGAGTTTCTGCAGCGCAAAATGAGCTGCCTGTGAGGGCTCCTTCAGCTGAGGTATATGCTCAGCTGCTGACGCAGCATGACTTGTTCATCTTTGCTCACAAGATCTTGTGCCATCTGAGGTTTGCCTGTTGTGTTCATTGGCGTGGCAGGACTTGTGAACTTTTCCAAGTGCTGTGTGCTTGCTTGAGTCCTATGGCTTCCTGTCGTCAGGTTCATGAAGGCATGTGGAGCCCACGAGAAGGCTTGGAAAGATGGCCGGCAGCATGACGCTCAGGAGTACCTGCGCAGCATTCTAGAGGCTATGCAGGTTGCTGCTTCCTGCCTACGTCTTGCCAATCATCGACTCTGCCTTCTGGTGCTGCCTTATTTTGCACCCAGAAACCCAATTCGCTGCTGCTTGCCTGTGTTACAGTGCCATTGATGATGTGTATATTGTGTGCTGCCGCTACCATATGCTGCCTCAGAGCTACCAACTTTCACTGTGCTGCTCCTTGCCTGCTTTCTGCTGTTGCTAATAATGTTCACATGCTCTGATGCTGCTGCTGTCGCTGCCATGACAAACAGCTCTGTCAGAAGAGTCTGACAGTGAGCACTCTCGGGCAATGCACGTTGTCAACGATCATGGCTGCTCCCAAGTAGTATGGAAGTATCGCAGACAGCTTGGAGGAGAAACAGAATTCACCTCAGCATAAGAACATGCTGATACTTATCTGTGACACCAGATGGATGCACTGCTGATGTCAATGAACTGACTGTAACTTGATAGTGAGCAGACACGCGGACGAGGCCTGAGGCTACGCTCACAACAGAAGCAGCAGCGTCATACAAGACGTGACTGTCGGGTCACTGAATGTAGCTTGATAGTGTGCAGTCAGAACTGAACAGAGTGAAAGGCAAGCCTCCCTACAAGGAGCTCAAGGGGGAAGGCTCAGCAGCTCAACAGGCAGACGAGGCTTGGGACTATGCTCACAGCAGGAGCAGCAGCGTCATACAGGACGTGTTTGCTGGCCAGCTGCAAAGCACCTTGCAGTGCCCGCACTGTAACAGCTTCAGCCATACTTTTGATGAGTTCATGGACCTGAGCTTACCCTTGCCTCAGAAATCTGGGTTCAGTTTGAGGGCCAGCCACAGCTGCACTGTCCAGGTAACACTGATGACCATTCTGTCTGTGGTGATGGCATTAGTTCTGGCTGCAATGGTCATTGTAGCATGATGGTGCTCATCTCGACAACCATCAAATATGACATGTGATGGGAACAATGGTCATAACAACCGAATTGTCCAGCATCATGCAAAATATAGGTAACGCAATTCTTCAGTCATTGAGGGTATTAATGTTTCTGGGACAGCATGCCAGGGTAGACATCAAGATGCCAGAACACCAGAAACTTGCACTGCGTGAATAGACACGCAAAAGCAGCACTTACACTGTATGCATGTCAAACTGGTCCCCGGCTTGCCTCTTCCTCTTGGAAAGGCTTTGGTTTCAGGAAGTGCCAGACCTGCACTGTCCGCATCGACATGCCATTTTGTGTGTAACACTATGGGCAAGCTGTTGTCTTGAGTTTCTTCTTGTGCAGCCTTGACACTCTTTGTTTCAAACGCCCTCTTGCAGCTGTGCCATGCTGACCGGAGTCTTGTCTTTCCTGAGCGCAGCATGCTGTTTGATCAAAGACAAGGTTGACAACAAGCTGCTACAAGAATGCAGCTTTCGCTTGCATGACAATGCAAATGTCACTGCAGGAGTGCCTAAATGCCTTCACAGAGACCGAGACTCTAGAAGAGGAGGAAGGGTACAACTGCCAGGCCTGCAAGAGGAGGGGCGTGTGCGCAACCAAGAAGCTGACTGTGTACAGGTGCCCACCTGTACTGGTGCTGCACCTGAAGCGCTTCTCGGCCAACAACGGCAGTCTCTTTGGCCGGTTCTCTGCTATGTCAAAGGTGAGTTCTTGCAATGGCAACGGCGCTATGGCATCTGTCAAATTGCATGCCATCATTGTGTGGCAGTGACTGCCTGTGCTGGAGCCGCACCTTCAGAGGTCTCGGCCAATCATACCGGCCTTTTTGGTAGATTTTGTGCCATGTCCAAGGTGAGGCCTTGCAATGACTGTAATGCCTGCAATCATTGCAATCATTGGCTGGCTGCTGGCTTTGCATCTCAGATCTCCTTCTGCATGCAGCTGTAGCGAGTTCAACTGCCATGTCAGAGGTGACTTCCAGCACATGGAGATACTCCCCTCTCAGCAAGACACAGCTGTGGCAATTGGCTGCAGTGGCCTCAACATATGTGTTTCAAGCATGTCTGTGCGTTCTGCGCGCCTCGCATTCCTCCGCATTTCAGCGTAGCTACCTGCAGGCAGCAGCGAATATAAGCCATGATGATGCACTTGGTTGATTTCACGCTGCAGGATAGCACTCCAGTGGACGTAGTGGCGGACACACTAGACATGTCACCTTACTGCAGCACATTCGCCAGGAAACAGCCGCAAAAGCCAGTGTACAAGCTTACTGCAATCACAAATCATTCTGGCAGCATGTCTGGCGGCCACTACACAGCCCAATGCAGGTCTGCATTGGATGACAGATGGTATGATTGCAATGACAGCAGTGTCAGGCCAGACAATCACATTGCTGGCCCGTCTAGCTCGGCTTATCTGTTGTTCTACAGGCTGCAGGACTGATTGTAGTAGCTAGTAACTTTGGTCGGCATTACAACTGTCCGCATGCTTTCAGTCAGTCAGTCCAAAGCCCAACACAGTGTTGTGCGCAAGTTGTATCTTAGTGCAAATCTAGCAGCTGAAGCTCTTGTGTACAACAGCATGATATGTGATTACATGTAAGACTTCGGTGACGTGCTTGAGTATGAGTAGACAGTGTGGTGGAACTTAAACAGAACCCGAATTCAAGGTGCAAAACTTCCAGAACAGATATGATACTAAAGGTATACTATTAGGCGGTGCATGTCTTCTTGGTGACTACTTCAACATGCGTATGCTAGAGCACAGCACTAACACTATCAATTGCATGCAGACGAGGACACATCAAGCCATAACAGCACAACAGGGTTTTGAAGCTAACATTCCTGCATGCACTGAAACAAATCATCCAGCAATTGCCATCCATACAACGAGCCTTATATCCCACCATTGACTTACTATGTCAAATCGTAAAACATCTGCAAAAGCAACCTTGCAAACAACTAGCTGAAAACCTGATGTACACAGATGGCGCTAACAACCGACTTGCAAAATGCATCTGGCAAAAAGCTGTCAAATAGCATATCAGTACAAAGTGCTGGTGGGAGCTTGATTGCTCTGCCATTTTTGGCAGTTTCTCTTTATGCTGAGCAAATGTAACTCTTGAAATGGTGCACACAAGGTCGCAGCCATGCTGTGTAGCTGAGCCTTGTTTTCAGTGCTTGTTATTGGTCTGTCACAGTGCATGTATTGAAAAAGTTGAGGGCTGGGCTGTGCTTGAAAAACGAACTGCTGTACCCCAATTCCGTTTTTCCTTAGGCTTGCTTCCGTTCTACTCCTTCCCTTTTTACTATCTGTAGGTTTCAGGACCGTGAGGTGTCCTGACTGTTATTAGGGTGGATGGCTAGGGCCAGTGTCCAGCCCTTACATGCTGATCAGCGCTTTCATGTCTTGCTTGACCACGACTTGTGTGTGCCTGCATGACAGTAACATATGGTCAGCTGACGCTGATGACTTGAACTGATCTGTGTGAACAAGGCACAGATGGCTTTGGACAGAACTGATGGGAGGCGATTTGCTGCCTTTGCATGCAGCTAGCTGGGTGATGAAATCTCACTAGAAAGCATGTACATGGTGACGATGTGTCAGCTGAATGGTGAATGAATGTCACAGCTTGGACTCATGCCGCCTGCGAAAGGTGATCAAAGGCCCCTCAATGTGGTTGCAAGGATCACAGCAGCAGTTCTCACAACTGCAAACACGTTGATGCTGAGCACACAATGGCTCAGGCGTAGGCAAGCGGGCAGGCAGATAGACAAGACGGACAGACAGGCAGGCAGGCAGGCAGGCAGGCGCAGACAGACAGACAGGTGAGATCACATCAGACAGACAGACAGGCAGACGGACAGAGACAGGCAGACACCTGGGCCAACTGTGCTTGTGCCAGCAGAGTGCGAATCTGCTCTGTGTAGCCAAAAGACTCTGCTTGCCGCTCTTCAAGCTGCTGACGCAATTGCAGCTTTTCGTGCTCCATATCATTGCTTCTGCCAACACCTGTGTTCACAGTCACAAGCGGCACGCGCTCCAGCGGTCTGCCGTACAGGAATCCCCCTTCATGCGCAATTCTTGGACCATGAGATAATGTCCCATGCGCCATTCTTGGACCATGAGATAAGGCGTCGGTTTCTTTTGTGCTGACCCTAGCTGCCTTGCTGACTTCAACCCTAGCAGCCTTAGTCGCCTCTGACTGGTCCCTTGGATCAAGTGTGATGCTTGCGCTGCGTTTGACCCCTTCTCTCTGGGGCTGGGTTGGGGTTGGGAATGGGGTGGGTGTGGGTTTTGAGGTGGGGTGAGGCTCAGCTCTGAGACTCCCTGCTGAGCTGATGTGAGTGGCTGAGGAGGCACTGCTGAGTGCACTCATCAGGTGTAACAGCTGAGGGTGGATGTGCTCAGGTGCAATGCCAAGCTCTTGCATCTGACTTTGCAGCAAGGCTTGAGCTGCAGCTAGCACCTCTGGAGACTGACTGATTCCTGGCTTACCCGTCACGTCCTGCAGCACAAAATAACAGTCACACGGGTGCACCCAGCAGTGCAATCATGAGCAGTAACAGCTGAGGGTGGATGTGCTCAGGTGCAATGCCCAGCTGCTGCATCTGACTTTGCAGCAAGGCTTGTGCTGCAGCAAGCACCTCTGGAGACTAACTGACTCCTGGCTTGAATGGCATGTCCTGCAACAGCCGCTCAAGAGTCATTGCCATTGATGAAGCCTATCAAGTCATATTCTGCAGCACAGAGTAGCAATCACACAGGTGTTGTCAGCACTGAAGCCTATGAATGCCTGAAATTTCACAGAACAACATCTGCTCATGTGACGCCTGTTTGAATGGCAAAAGGGGCAAAGTGATGACAACAAGCTTTGCTTCAGAGGACACAAGCACAAGACACACAGCAGCTGCGATGTCGACGAAATGCCTGCTGTGATGGCGGACCAAGCCTCCTCTTGTGGACAGTGTCAACCTGATTGCATTCCACACCCTGACAAGCAGAAGTATATGTGAAGACTGATGTCATTTCTCACCCTAGCTGCAGGAGCTGATTCAGTGGACTGGCTTGATCCCATTCTGCCTTTTGCAGCCTCAAGGTTTGACTGCACCACATTCATGTTGCCCCGTTGTAATTGAGACCTTCCCACAGGAAAGGCTCTTACGTCAGGATCTGCAGACTGAGCTCTGCCTAATCTGCTGTGGGACTGAGCATGAGAGGCCCCCTGGGCTGCTTGGGGGGCAGCTAAGGGGGTGGGAAGGGGGGCGGAGTCCAGTGTCTGCATTCGCATGGCTTGCGGCCAAGGGAGCCGGCTTGACCCTAGGTGGAAACCCTGGGGCTTGAGCCCTGGGTCCACAGGGGCACTTGGAGGCCTAAGCGCCCTGGGCCTGACCACTGTGGGTTCGGTGTTTACGGTGGTGACAGGCGAGGGTAGCGGCAGGTCCTGATTAGGCACTGCAATTCTGCTGCTCCTGTTGGACTGTAGGCTGGGATTGCTGCTGGAGAGGTGCAAGGGTAGGGCAGACCTGGGGCTGCTGCCAGCTGCCCCACTTGGAGACACACTGCTTGTTGGGGTGTCCAGTGACCTGCAATCAACAAGGTTTGTTAGGCAGCACTCAACTGAGATGTCACAACAAAGGTCTTGTTGCTTGTATACAGATGATTGCAAAGCGTGATGTGTACTTCAACAGAGGCCGTGCAACACATAGCAATCAGCACTCATGCTGGCATAAGTAGGGCACCCAGTCTGACATTGATGATGGCAGCCATGCATGTTTGCATGTATGTGTAAGCATGAATAAGCCACCACTTACAACACTTGGAAGGTCCCAACACGTAATGGGCAATTGTATGGCATTGAAGCTGTGGAATGCGTGTGCATTCAGGCGTCTGCCTGCCTGATGCTCTCGCTGAGTATGTGACACTGCTGCAAACTGAGATCAGTGACAGCACAGGCAGACTTCAAAACGTCAAACATCAATCTGCAAAGAAGAAGGGCACACCTGCGTGCATCTGCCTGTCTCACAGGTTTGCTAAGTTGATGGGAGTCATGTGGGCTGGGGTCAGCGATGTCACTCAAGGCGGGCATCAGTTTCTCGATTGAGGGTCTGCCTGTGTGGATGGGAGCTAGCTTGGGCTTTGGGGCAGTGCTGGGCCAGCCCTGACTCAACAGCCCCTCCACCCTGACTTGAATCTGACTCAGTGCCTCTGCCAGCTGCAGCAACAGGATCAGAAGTCAGTCTTGCACAACGCCTTGATATGAAGTGCACCATAGTAGAGAGACGTTTCACGGGTCAGGGTCTGCCAGTCTGTATGGGTTCTAGCTTGGACTTTCGGGCAGCACTGGGTTGGCCCTGACTCAACAGCCCCTCCACCCTTCCTTGGATCTGGCTTAGTGCCTCTGCCAGCTGCAGTGCAAATTAACATATGAGCGCTGAGTTCCAGATGGTGCTTGGCCTATGAAGCAAGCGATTCCTTCAAATGCGCGCGCAATGAAGTGCACATTTTGTTAGAGCAGACAGTGTGCAGCTTGCACTTTGGCAAACAACTGAGGCAGCATTGTCAGTTTGGCAAGTATAGAAGGCTTATGTCTTTGATACACTGTGCAGGATCCCATGATCACATACTACATTGTGCCTGAGCTGCCCTTGAATGCCATGATGCTGGCCAAGCAACAGGGCACACGAGATTACTCTAGATTGCATTGCTGCTCGAGCACCTTTTGGCGGTTCTAGCAATAGCAAAGTCATATGCATGCAGCTCACGCTGCCACCTTCTGCGGTGATAGCATTGTACCTGGTGTTGCTGCAGCTGTTGAGCGTGCTGATGCCAGGGCAGCAGGGCGCTCGCCAGGGCCAGAAGCAGAGCTGCCCTGGTGTTGGCAATGGCATGGATGATGTCCAGCAGAGTCTTCAAGCGCCGCACTGGTCTGTCCACCACCTACATTACAACAGCAATGCTGATCGACATATTTCCACTTTCTAGCAGATGTGCTAGATGTGCGTGGCACAGATCTTGTCCCGCCAGACATGCTTGTTCATGGCATCACATCAAGAACGTATGATGTTCATTGCTTTCACATGCAACCCACAAGCTGAAACACACACTCAAAGTCTGTCAGGACAGAGACACGCACTTGGCTTCATGCTGTGTGCATTGTGCAAGTCATACCAGCGTTCTGCCAGTCTGGGTTTGCGCTGTTCCTGAAAATCAATACTTTGCGTATGCTCACTTTGCGTAATACCAGAAGTTTGGCCCTGTGATCTTGAGCAGTCGTTGTTTGTGAGACATCATAAGCAACACCATGAGAGTGAAAATCCTTACCAAGTCAACAACCCCGCTGAGCATGTTCTTTGGGGTGACCCCAGACACCCCCTGGCCTATGAGTTGTGCTTGGGCTGACTGCATCTCCCCATTCAGCTGAGCCTTGCTGGCTGCTGCTTCAAGCACTGATGCCACATTCTGGCGCAGCTTTTCAAATGACTCAAGCAACTCCCTGGCAGCAGGCTCTACAGGTAGCCTGCAGGCAGCCAACACTGGCATTATACATCGCTGACATGGCATGTTTTCAGGATGCAATGGTGAAGTCACGGGGTGAATCTTTGCTCAAAGGACGGGGTCACAAAGGGTTTGAGTACTCCATTACTACTGGGATGCTACTGGCTGCAACATTTCAGGCTAAAAGGTTTGTCTCAACACTGATCATGTGTTTTGTCGCCATGCTAACACGGCAAAGAAGAATGGATGCGAGACTGCCTTGAACTTATGTACCCAAGCATGCTGAAGTCTACTCAAAGCAGCATAATCCAGCATTCACTGACCAAGCAGGCATGCCCAGCTGCAGGCAAGCGACTTAGAGCAGCACTTGCTGACCAGGCAGGCATGCTCTAGTCTGGTCAGGCCACTACAAGATGGGCTGGAGTCTAATCAAACAGCTCACTTTAACCTTCACTGACCAGAAGTTGTGCTTGAGTATAGTCAAACAACTGACAACAGCGTTTGCTGATCAAGCAAGCATGGCCATGTCTAGTTAAGCAGCTGACAACAGCTTTCTCTGCAGCAAGCTCAACTGCAAGAATCCTGTGGCACAGATCTGACCAAGCAAAGTGACGGCAAGTCAAGCAACTTACAGAATAATTCTCTGCAACAGGTTCTGTCGCTCCGCTGCAATGCTCTGCAGCCGCTGGCTTTGCAGCCAATGTTCTTGTGAAGCCTTGTGATAGGCGTGCAATGTCTCGACATGCCACAGGGCAGCTTGTCTGTGAGCAGTGACAGCCTGCTCTGCATGTTGCAGCAGCCTCTGACTTGTCTCCATGTCCTTCAGCAGGTCTTGAACCACTTCCAGAAGCTGAGCTGGCCCGCCTGCATCATGGTGCACTGATGAAACTTGTGCGTCAGAACCAAGATTACTCAATCCCCCCTATATCACCATCAAGTCGCATGCATCAACAAGTTTTGCGCATCATTCCCAATGTTTGGCAAAGCCCAGACCAGCTGAGTGCCCACTCAAGACTGATGAGACACGTGCATGAGACATGAGCCGCATGCATCAAGCGACCCTGTGCACTCAAGAGAGACATGACTGTACCCCATGCAACATGAAAGAGCCACGTGCGTAAACTCAAAGCCAAAGCCAAGTGCAAGCTAATATTCAGCTCATACGAGTTGTGCAGCAATTCCTTGCTCAGGCCATTGTCAAGATACTGCATTGAGCCAACTATGATCACTACTGGTGCCTGTGGTGCATAGCAAGCATACATGCTGGAAAATTCACTGTGTTTCCTTTATGCATGACTACTGAGATGGCCAGCAAGCGATAGTTGAGCATGAGGCTACCTGTGACGTTGCTCAAGTCATGGCCAGTGCTATTCTGAAGTCGATGCGTGAGGATACGCAGCACCTCCAATCTGCCAAGACCAACCTCTAGAGTGTGCAGCAATGCACTGTGCTCTGAGCTAAGCACATTGTCTGGTCCAAGCTGAACTGCATCAGTGAATTCAAGAGCAGCTTGAACGCTGTCAGAATCCATTTCTGAAAGCTGCAGACGCTGGATGTCTCTAATCAGCTGCATGCTAACTTTGCCTGATGGCTTGGTGGGTGCATACATGGCGTTCACCGGGTTAGCTGCTTGCAAAACGCTATGCCTTGGCTTATTCTGAGCAGGCTGAAAAGCAAATTGGCTGTGCTGAGGCGTTTTATTGAGGGCAGGCTGAGTCCTGATTTCAGCATCAAATGCAGTCTGTTGGGCTTGGTGAACAAGACCACCAGCAGGTTGCTGCTGTAAAGCCTGTTGACCAGCATTGATCTGAAGGTTGCTAGGGCCGTCTACCTCTGTGTGATGCTTCTGAGGTTTGCTACTCTGGTGCATCTGCTCATGCGTCTGTACTGCGTTTAGCAGCATCTGCATGGCATGTGTAGTGTTAACAGGGGCTGGCTTGCGCACATGCTGGGGCAGCTGTTGCTGCTGCTGCTGCTGCTGCTGCTGCTGCTGCTGCTGCTGCTGCTGCTGCTGCTGCTGCTGCTGCTGCTGAGTTGGGATGCAACAAGAGTGCTGGAAAGCTGACTGACAAGAGTGCTGCTCGTCTTCTGCTGTGCATGCCGCATCTGTGCCTGTAGCATCCCCCAACTTGCGCTTCTTACTGCTAGCAGCACCCTTGTCTGTCTGCTGCTGGCTTTGACCTGTGTACACAAAGGCAGGTCAGTACTCTGTAGCGTGTCATGCGCACTTGACTTTGCTGAGCATCTGAGCGTGACTTTACCATATTCAAGTTTGCTGCCTGCTTCGGTGCTTTCTTGACTTGGTGTTGACGTTCCTGGCTTAGCTGTCAGCGCACCGTGGTTTTGCTGGGCCTCAGAAGCCTGCGACAGCCAGATAAGCTGGATGCAGACGCAGTCAGGGGCAGCAAGCGGGCTTTCGACAGAGCGGCAGTGGCAGTACCGCACTTCAGGCTGGAGTAGCTCACCTTTGGACCTTCGTCATGTGTTTCTTGTGAGCTAGTGCTCATGCCGCGTCAAGATCCCGCGAGTGCAGGGTGGCACCACTCGTAGCGCGGGCTGTGTAGGCCGGGAATTCGCAGAGAACACTGTTCCCTGGCTTGGCTACAGTGCCAGAAACGGCAACAGGCCTGCAGCCAAGACGCAAGCTGAAGGCGCGGCGCAACCCGAAACGCCTCAGCTTTCCAAGCGTTGCACAGTATGTGCGAACACGGCTTCGACAACTTGCAGACACCCATGTGCAGCAGAAGCTATAGGTGCCGAGCAGCACTTCTGGTCATGGGCACCACTTGCACAGGTACAAATTCGGACCTTGCCTGTAACGGCCTTAACGATACTTTTCGCCAATATACGACTGCAACATGCCACACAGCGCGCCAGAGAATCTCGACGAAGCCCCGCGTCAACTGCGTACGAAGGCAAAGGGTGAAAATCTGTAGCCTGCAGCATGCAAAGGCAAGCCGCGGGGGAGACCGACAGCGCGTCCGGCAGTGCACAGGACTGACCAGCAAACACGGACTGGCGCTTGGGACCTGACTTTCAAGCGCAGGTCTTCACTGCATTGCAGCGTGACATTTGGCAAGTCCAAGCTGTGCAACGAGACAGTGCACGTATGTGAAGGCGCGCGAGGCTTCTGCTGATCGCCTCTCGGTACTGCAAAAGTGGGGCTGTTGCGACAAGGGAAGCGACAATGCTTCGTATGACTTGAGCCCCCACGTGACGATCATTTGCTCGCGATTTCGTAAATGAACTCTGGATTCCCGCCAGCTTTATGAGACGTGGCGGCATGTCGGGCTCGAGAGAGCTGAAGCTGCTGTCCACTTGAGGCAGCTGCCGGACTCCCGCTTGAATCGAGGCACGGATCTGTTGGTGAACTTGCAATTTCCTCGAATAGAGCCCTTTGTTTTGTAAGCTTTCTAAGCTGCAATCCAATCTTTTTTGAACATGCCTGATAACGCTTGCATTGATGAAGAAAGTTTGATTTTGGCAAACATGAGCCCGCCCGAATGCAAGCTTTGTGGCTTTCAGTGTGCAGCCCCAAACGCCCAGAGCCGACTATGGCATTCAAAACCTGAACTTGCAGTTGATGCATCAGGTGTCGTGTGACGGCCTCAGCATGCTCGTTCCTTGCTAGCGAGAAAGTAGCAGTACCACATCGCCCAAAGAATGGCACTGCCGATGCGAAAATTCGCTTCCAGACCCTTCTGCGCCTGCACATGTGTGTCAATGCACCTGAATGTGGTTGGTAGAATGTCGTCGTTGCGCAGAAGCTAGCTCACCTGCAAGGGCCAAGACTGCAAAGTAATCCTCAAGTCATCGCTTGTTCATGTGAACTCAAGGTTCACGAGCGGTTACTCGCACATGTGCGAGCACGTGCCGGTCAGTGTAACAGCAGCTGCATGGCTGAGGGGTTCAAACGCCACGCAAGCAGAAACACGCTCTCACATGCAATCTGACAATATCAATGAGCTTGAATTGCACTTCAAACAAAGCGTCTACACGTCTGACCAGCGGCTGAAGAGGCAGAGCTGTGCTGTGATCGTGAACATTTTCGCATGGCACCTGATTTGACCTGTCAGATCCCCAGTGCTACCTCATCCGAGCTCATGCACAATCATGATGCGCAACAAATTTATGACATTGTTGCAATTGCTTAGCTAAGCCTTCACTGCTGCAATAGATCGCCATACTGATGCAAGGATGTTGTCGCTGCTTTTCAACATGTCTGCTGGCGCAGCTCAGACATCAGATGCAGCAACATTGCTGTTAACATGACTGGTAGTAGTTCTACTAGTGTACTGGAGCAGATTTTGCATATCTTGCGCTGCCTCTGATGGCTGTTCATGGCCGATGAAACCTTTGCTGGGTAGCTGTACAGCTTGCATGTAACAACAGCACTAGTACTAATAGTATGTGCTTTATGTGCCAAACGAGTAGTGCTGCTGACACATATTGAAATGTACAGGTAAATTCACAGAAGCCTGTTCAGCCTGAATCAATCATCCTTCTGATGGCATTCAATCGAAAATCGCGAAGTCCTCATCCTCATCATACATTATTTCAAAGTCTTCATCGTCCATTCCTTGGTGCACAGCCATCCAGTCATCAGCTCTTTCATGCTGCTCCGACACCCAGGCATCTATGTCTACGTTGCCCTTGTATGCAAAATCTGTTTTTGTTTCACCAGGATCAAACTCACACCATGCCTCATCGTAACTCTCTTGCTCATTCCACAATTCCTGATGAGTGTTTCTGCTGAAAAATACTGCATTCACTCCATCAACTCGCCGCGGGAAGCAGTCCCATTGCAACGCTGGAGGGTTTGAAGTGCATGGTTCATAATCCATTGACCAACACGATGAGCCTCTGCAGCTTTTGTGCTTGATTGTCAAATCAGGTCCATTCACAGTCCCACTTACATTAGGAAGCTTAAGTAGAAGGTAGCCCTCGAAAGCCAGCAGCAAATTGAAAAGACCCTGTGTTAGAGCTTTCAGCTGCAGCTGGTTCTCAGGCACTGCTGGATTCGTCACAGATTGTGATTTGCAAAGCAGTGTGGCACTGCTCAAGCCTGGCATGCTGGCTAATCTGTGCCACAACTGTTCAAATGTCAGCTTGGCGTGAAACCCAGCACCCTCTGTCTGCTGCTCACCAGATGATATTCTCCTGATGTCAAGCATGAAGCCAGACTGGCCTGGTAGACATGTTATCTGAGCCCAGGAAGCATCTTGACTGTACACGCTAATGCCAGCTGCTTCAAGGTTTTGCGGGTCACCATTCTCACTAGCCACAAGTATATCCAATGAGCGCTTCAGGAAATGCCAATCAGAATCTTGCGGCGATATCTGCAGCTGCCATTTGCTGTATAGCTGAGGATTGGTCATGAAGAAGTTGCGCTGGGAGCAGACGTCCAAGTGCTTGGTGATCTCACTTAGCAAAGCGGCAGGTAAATCAAGGAGAGATCGACCTACGAACAGAGCAGCTGCCCTGGCACTTCCCGCACCAACAGATCGCGCTGCTGAGCATGGCGTCAAATAGCGACAAAACACTAGACGTACCCTCACAGAGATCTGGTTGCAAGGGGGGACGGCCTTCTCGACTCCTGTCACCAAGTCCATCTTGCGCGGATAGTGGCACGGCTTCAAGCATCTTGCTGACTTATAGTGACAAAGGTTCGGCTCCCTACAGACGCTTCGTGCTCGAACAGGGCCTGTTGGGCAAGCTTCCGAGTACAGTACCGAGAAGATGACTAAGGCACCTCGACGCTGTTGCATGTAATCGCGCTTGCCCAAGCACTGCCTTGGACACCTATCAGACTCGCAAAGCTGCTACTTGCTACTGCGTTAAAACTCAAGCCACGATGAGAGTATTCGGCGTCTTGTCCGTGTTTGCTGCGGTCCTGACTGCCTCGACTGCATCAGATCAGTTCGGGTCATCACACGTCGCTGACCTGGGCAAAAACTTCAGCGAGAAGGTAAGGTGCATTGATCCAGTATTGCGCCAGCGCAGAAAGGAGCACGCCATGCAAAAGCTGAGTAATTCTGCAGGTTGGGGATGGCAAGCTTTACTTTGTGAAGTTTTATGCTCCGTGGTGCGGTAAGATTGAAGTCCAAGCGCAGACGCTGCTGTGCGCCCACAGGCACATCGGTTGTGATGTGTTTGCTATACAGGGCATTGCAAAAGGCTTGCACCAGCGTGGGGTGAGCTGGGACAAAGCTTTGAAAATGACTCAGACGTGGTCATCGCGCATGTGGATTGTACAAAAGCCAAGGCTGTATGCACAGAAGCAAAGGTGAGTTATGCAAATGCTGCAGCACCAGAGGAACCTAGCATTACTGCTTTTTACTGGATGCAGATTGGTGGATACCCGACATTGAAGCTATTTTATGATGGTGAGGAAATCGAGGCTTACAGAGGTAATGCAGGTTCTGTTGCATATGTCAACATTGCATGCGCCTGATGCGTTTTGCTCTTGCTAGCATTGGTACTCTGCTGGAACGAATGAGGTTTGTATCAATGATAACTGCTTTGAGCCTCATCACCGACAGTGGACCATGCGCAAAGTCAGCTTTTGTCCTGGTCACAATTGAGCTGCTGCACATGCCCTCTGCTGCTTGTTCTTACGACATCAATTCTCTTCCAATGAGACTTTGGTTGTCTGTAGTACTGACAACTGCTGTCAGTTCAATCATCCTCGAAGGACCATAAGCAATGTCAGCTTTCGTACTGGTGCCCTACCAGCTGCTGCCTGTGCAGGTGGACGGGACCTCAGCGCCTTGAGAGAGTATATCAGTTCTCAGAAAGTGACCCTTTTACAGGAAACAGAAGCCTGACACAGAGATGCATGGCTACTGCATTAGACCAAACGCAAATTTAGTGAATGTTCATGTCAGGAATGATGCCAACTAAACAGTTTGAAGCTGAACAAGCTACAGCTAAGTGCACAGCTATGAAATGTAAGTCAACATGCAGCACTTGCATGGTGACAAATCAACATAGCTGTATCACAAGCTGATTAAAAAAAAGAATGGGCTGAACTCAACAGCTTGCATGCTCAATCAAACACTGGCAAGACTAGGCTCAAGAACAGATACTGCTGTTGCATCTGTAGCGGCAACAGCCAGTGCAGATCTTCCCCTTTTTGCTTCACTTTCTCCAACTCTGTCACAAACACTCAACAACAAGCAAATCCTCCTGCTCTGTTTCACGACACTCCTGCAAGGTCTCTGCCATGTCTGCCTTAGCTGCGATTGATGCTTGCTCAAAACTGTCAGTATCCTCAAAAATTGTCATCTTCCAAAACTGTCTGAATCAGACAACAGATGCTGAAAGATACTGGTATCGAAAGTGCATGACTTGATCTGCTTGTACTGCAACTGATTCACTCAGACGGTGGCATGCATAAGCTGCCTGCCTGCTACATCATGCCTGACATGTTCATCTGGTGCATATTCCTGGGCACTCCCATGTGAGGATTCATGTGCATCTGATTGCCAATTGGGATCATCCCAGGCTGCATGGAGGGGTTGCTCAGGCCCATCATGTTGGTTTGGACACCTGTGCAATGAACACAACATCCAAGCTTCAGGGAAGCGTCACAGCTCAGCATTGCAGTGACCTCAGACAGCATCAGGTTCCAGAAGCAGTGCACAGCCTGTGCTCTGCAGCACACAGCTATGAGATGAATACAAATCATGACCATAAAGAAAACTGAGACAAAACTTGGTTTCACACGCTGCCAGAGCTGCCCTGAGAGCATGAGACCCTTGCCCAATCACTCATCTTCGCTTTAAGCAAAAGTGCATGAATCGCTGGAGATGACTATCTCTGCAGCAATGCAACATTGCGAGCACATTGACAGCATTTGTAAGACCGCCTGGAGAGTGTTAGAGTAGCGCTGTTAGCCAACATGACAGGTAATTGACAGCTGTGACAGCTCATCAACACAAGGTGAGGTTGAGCTGGATACTAACCTGTCATATCGCCTGTGGGTGGGTTGACACTTGTGATGTCATGTATGCTGGACCGTCTCTTGTCCTTTTTGTTCATGCTGTTCAACCTTATAAAGTACTTTTGGGCATGACTGGCAACCTGCAGATCACAGAACAAATTCAACTAGTCAGATAAGTCAATGTGCTGCACTTCTGAAACATTGACATGCAGTGACATGTATCTCAACTTGCCACACATTTAAGCATTACAAGTGCTGCATCTCTGGATTGACAAATGATCATGCTAGCTTGAATTCTGCTGTATGACCAGTCAATGATCTTCAACCCATACGCAGTGACTGCCTGTATGTTTAGTCTGAGCAAGGTACAAGACATTTACATCACCACCTGAACCGAAATTGATGATACATGGGAAGCACACCTGAGTTGGTGTGCGTGAGATGACAAAGTTCCTGGAAATGCTGCGCCAGTCACCCTTGCCAAATTTGGACAGACCCATGAGGAATAGCCGGTGCTCTTCTTCTGTCCATGGGATGCCCTTTCGCCTTTCGGCATCATTTCCGCTCTTGAGCTTTTGCTGCAGATCAAGAGCCAGCAATGTTGTTTGCTATCAATACCTGGTTTGGGCTTTTGCTGCAGCCTTGAAGTCAAGACTCAACGGCTTTCTGCTATGTTGCAGCAAAGCTGGGATTTGCCACAGGGCCATTTGCTGAATTTTATGCAAAGCGTGGCAGGTATTGGAGCCACACAGTGCTAACTGCCAAATTCACAATACCATTGCACCCGTGCAAGCCAGACAACAATATGGTGCATGGCATGCTTACTGTTGCGCTGGTTTTGATGAGGGTTGGTGGAGGCACCGGCATGGGTGGTGATGTCTGCTGCAGTTGGCAGAAGTATATTGCCAGCAAGCAGAACTAAGAAGGGCTCTGAATTCACCTTCTCACTGCACTGTGAAGTACAAGCCAAGCATCAGATTCATACAAAGGGCTTACTGTTGCGCTCGTTTCGATGGGGATGGGTGGAGGCATGGGCATGGGTGGTGGCGTTTGCTGCACTTGGTAGAAGGCTGCCTGGCTGTTGGCATACTTTGGCATGGGAATTGTGCCAGCCTCAATGCTTTTCACATCCTCCTGCAGGCGAAAGCAGAACATCCTGTGATGCTTCTGTGCCCACAGCAGCACATACACTGCACTGCAAGCGTTGTCATAGAACTTTGCCTGCCCCGATGCTTTCCGCATCCTCCTGCAGACACTTTTGTTTCCATTTCCTGTTCCATCAGCAAGTCATACATTGCACTGCAAGTGCTGGTCATGCACTGGTCAACAAATGCAAAGACTGTTGAAATGAGCTGTCAAGACAGTTTTGTGCCGACAGCAACTTCATTCTACAATCTAAGTAATCTCAATATCGTATAGGTCACTAGTAAAGTAGAGAATAAAGGTGGAAGGGTTGGTGATAGACGTGCCTAGTCTAAGCCCATGACTGCTTTCCCTTTTTGTGATGTGCAAAGTTCAAAGATGCTGGACCAATTTAATTCGACTCAATCCACGTGGAACAACTGACAGCGCATTTGGTGTCAGTCAAAGGTACTCTGGAGTAGTGTTGCCCAAAATGAGATTCATCAAAGTGCAAACGTCCTGCAGGCTCAGGTACCTCAAGAATCGCAAATCTCTTCTTTACTGCTGCCAAATCCTTTTTGGGGAGTTTCGCAGCTGCTTTCTCCAATCTGGACACAATGAAAGCTTCTCAGCCAAAACAGAAAAAGCGCAAGAGGGCGGACAGATTGTCAACCACTTGAGTAATCATGCAAAGTCTCTTTCTAATGCCTTTTGATTTTTTTTTTTCGCAAGCGACTTGCCTGTCCTTGACCTCCCAGTTGTCAGCTAGAATCCGCTCAAAAATTTTGTCTTCGTCCAGACTGCAGCAACGGGCTAGAATGTGTGCATGCAATTCAAGGGGAATGATAGGTTGGGTTGCCAGGATCTGGTTCACCTCCAATCCTCTTTCTGAGCAGCTGAGAGGCCCATGGAGCAGCAACAGTGGCGACAATGCTGGCAGCGGCTTCGGCACTTACTGGTTTCAGCGGCTGTCAAGGGCTGCAGCTGAGCTACGCTGCTGCTACAGCACGAGCTGCATCGGCTGTAGGCTCACATGCAAAGTGCAGCCAACAACGCCGCGATACGATCTCGGTCCAAGAAAAATTTCGGCGCCAGCCGACCCCCGTCCAAGCAGGTGCCCAGTATCGGAAACCGACAGCGATCGCCTCAACGAGTTGACTTTTGTTTAGCGTGTGTCTAGCGAATGGCACCAGCGTACAAAGCTCAGGCAGGCTAGTGCGCACAATGCCAGCTGGAGTCCATGTGACTGCTCTGACCTATCCAGTTTATGGTGACCCTAAAGCACTCGACTGACCTGCGCTTGAAAGCGCAAACGTTTCTTTAGTTTGTAGAAGCACCGTCACCATCTCTGAGATTTTGCGATATTGCGCTGACTTAATTGATCGCCTGAGTATATAGCTTGTGTTGCCCAGCGTCTGCGGTCCCGGTAGAATGCGCATCGTCGTACCTTGACTGTATGCCTTGCGAGTATTGAACGCGCTGTCAACATGGACGAGAAAGCATCGCCGGCAGCCTTTGTTGAGGTCGATCTGCCCTCAGATCGGCAGGCAGAGGTTGTCGCGCTGCAGCCACTCGCGGTTGTTGACCATCTATGCAGCGTCACAGACGATACACTGAGAGCACTGCTTGCGCAAGAAGAAACAGGTGGCAGCAGACTGATCTCGCAGCAACAAGTTCAAAACATGCTTGCACAGATCGGCGAGTTCCACAGCAAAGCCGGCGGAAGCAACGCCAACACCCTTCGAGGTGCTCTTCCTGCCATGTTTGCATCAACCAGCTTTTGCTGCTGAGGGACTCCGGGACTGAGCACCATTGACGTCGCTTGCAGGGCTTGCAGCTGGCTTTGGTGTGCAATGTGAGCTGGTGAGCTTTTGCTTTGATTTGCCTGGCCAGGTGTGACGTGGCCTGACTAGGATCCTGGTTGCTGGCCAGGTTGGCGCGAGGGGGTATGATGAATGGGGAGCTATGTTTGCCAGCAGCATGAAAAGAGCATCAGTTGGCATCAGCAACATGCGCGTGCGGCAAGGCCTCACAGGTGCTGTGTTGCATTGCATAAATCCAATAGACACGCCTTGGCCCCCAACTTCGCGCCCCCCCCCCCCTCTGCCCCCCCCTCCTCTAAATATCTGATGCCTGTCACTGCATGCTTGCTTACTACATTGCCCAAACGATGTTGCCATTCAGACTTTTCTCATACAAAAAAGTTTGATTGTACACATCAGCAGCACGTCTGTTGCAAGGTCATCAGTGGCCTCCATGTGTTGCATGCCTGCACGAAAGCCTTGATTGCATCAAGCATGCATCCCGCACATCAGCAGTACAGCATACTGCAAACGCAAGGGCGTTTGTGTCACAGCAGCACTTTGCATGCAGGTAGATGCGTCATTCTGACATGCAACGGGCAGCGCACAATGCGAACCTGCCTAGGTGATGCAGCCAGGTTGTCAGTTGATGAGCTATCACTCAAAGACTTCCAGGGAGCGAAGTGGCTGCTACTCAGTGGCTACTGTTTATATGCTGAGGGGTTGTTACAGCATGCCGCCAAGCTAGCAGCACAAGGCGGCATCAAAGTTGCGCTGGATTTGGCTTCCTTTGAGATCGTGAAGCGCTTCAGGGCAGAGTTGGTGAAGCTTCTGGAAGGTGGCCAAGTGCACTGTTGCTTCTGCAATGAGGTACGGTGATGCCGTGCATGACAGTTCATTCCAGTCAACTATGTAACAAACCTGAAGCGAAAAGGTTTGACCCCATGGTGGCAGGGTGAGCATGATGTCATTTGTGGCCCATAGATCGTACAATGCCAAGTAACGGCCACTACGTTTCAAACTATGCATGTATTAACGACCAATATCAGGCCATTGTGGCTGTAAGGACAAAGCAATTGGGAACCAAACAGTGCATCCTGACTGCAGTGCAAGTGCTGTCTCTAGACATACACAATGTATCCTGAAAGCAATTGGACCTGTTATGTCAAGACTTTGACATACATAGCATGACACCCAAACAAGCACTATGCTACACCTGCAAGTGTGTGAACATTCAAGCAATGCGCTCAGATGATCATAGACAGGTATCATCATCAACCAATGATGCTCATGACCCATGTTTGCAATTTCAGCATTTCACAGCAAGCCTCACTTGTTCAACTGCTTGACATAGATCTGTTGTCCTGCCTAAGGTCTTGATGTCACTGCAGGATGAAGCTGCAGAGTTAGTGGCAGCAGAGAGCAGCAGCTCTAGAGCCCAACCAGAAGAAGCCCTCAACTACCTGTCCCAGCATTGTGAACTAGCAGTGGTGACTCTGGGAGACAAGGGGTGCATAGGAAAGAAGCAAGGGGACACAACTATAACACAGGAACCGGCATGCTCAGGCGTTACCGTGGTCGACGCCACAGGTGAGATGCGGTGTGTAAGTGTTACAGTCTCCCAGGCACGAAGCATGCATCATCAATTCCCTGGCGCAGTTTGTCAAATATGTTAAGCTGCAACCATCAGGCATGTGTGACACTGCCATCATGCTGTGGTGTGCTGTGTTGTTTGGTGCAGCAGTGATATGCTTCACTGCTTTGGTACAGTCATACCTGCCTTTCTTGTGAGGTCCTGTTTTGGCCCTGCCAGTGCAGGCTAACAGCATATCTAGAGCTTGAGATGCCAAATGAAAGCACCATCCTCATGTCTCCTGTGCATGGCACCACATGGAGCTAAGAATAATAATAATAATGTAATAATGATAATAATAATAATAATAACAATAATTACAATGACAATGACAATGACAATAATAATATAATAATACTACTACTACTACTACTACTACTACTACTACTACTACTACTACTACTACTACTAATAATGATAATAATAATAATAATAATTGTATTTATAATCATTACAATAATAATAATGATAACATGTTCCAGCACATGGAGCTGACTTACCGTCAAACCCTGATCAAGGCTGTACGTGTGCTGCAGTTGTGCTGTCCATATTGCTGCAATGAGCTACTTGCTCTGCAGTTTGCAGCTAGAATGCTCTCGCAAGCAAGCATTGCGAGGGCTGCCATTGGACCATGACATACACGGTCATGATGAGTCAGTGCCAACAGCATGTGCTGTGATATGCAGGTGCTGGTGACTTGTTTGCGAGTGGCTTCTTGTATGGATTACTGAGGCAGTACAGCCTGCAGAAGTCCTGTCACATGGGCTGCCTGGCTGGCGGTGCCATTGTGCAGACCCTAGGAGCAGAGATGACTCAGACCAACTGGAAATGGCTGTTTGACAGGTATGCAGACCTTTGAGTGGTTGTCTGCGGAGTCTTGCACTGCTACACTTGTACAATTTTCTTTGGCAACTGCGCTCTAGTTTCTGAACACTAAGTCCTGTTGACTGCTTGGACCATAGCTGTCAGACTCAGCATGTGTATGCAGTGAAGCTGCTGTGTCAAATTGCAAACATGAGTCATCTTTATGTCATGTATGCATAGGAGCTGAAGCATCGGCGCCTCCAACCCTTTCTGCTCCTGTTGTGCAACCTTTGCTGCTTTTTATTATCGGTACAAGCAAGAGCACAGGTACTTACGCCTTGCACGCTGTCTTGCACTAGGTTGAAGAGCTTGCATTGGCCGCAGGTTGCACGGAGCTTTGGCAGCATCAGCAGTGCGTGACTCAGCCACAGCAGTACACCATGAGTTGCTAGAGTGCTACGCCCTCATTGAGAAGCTGGGTCGAGGGGTGGTTTACTACGGCAGTGCCCGCCTGAGGCAGGACTCACCCCACTGGGGTAGGGCTGTGGAGCTGGGGGTGCGGGTGGCCCAGCTGCTGGGGTGCACCACCTGGTCAGGGGGTGGACCGGGCATGATGCAAGCTGCGACTAATGGTGAGTCATGGTGATCACATGGAATGCACATGTTCAGCACTGTGCATGCAGCAGAAATTTTTCCCGCTGGGGTAGGGCTATTTCACTGGGGCATCAGGTGGCCCAGCTGCTAGGGTGCACCACCTGGTCAGGGGGAGGGTCCTGGCATGATGCAAGCTGCTACTAATGCTGAGTCACAATCATGGGTCAAATCCATGAGTCATGGCCACACCTGTATATCCCCACCACCATAACGTTCACCACCTGGTCAGGTTGTGGGCCGGGTATGATGTATGCTGCAACTAATGGTGAGTCTTGCTGATGACATGTGATGCACATGGGCAACACTGTGCATAAGGCAGGGTTCATCCCAGTTGGGGTCAGAACTTGGAGCTGGGGGGCAGTTGGCCCAGCTGCTGCTCAGCAGCTGCTCACTTACACAACACACATGGCAGTTTAGACAGTACGTCACAGCCTTGAGTCTATGTCATTGAAGGCAGGGCATTTGAAATTCCAGGTTTTGTTGCTGAAAAAGCTCCTTCATATTGACACAGGTGCACAGTCCGTCAAAGCGCCTGTAGGCGGCATCAGGATCTCCCGGGAAGCTGGCACCACCGTGCGTACTGCCTCCTACCTTCCCGCCGACTGCGCAGTCTTCTGCAGATTCCTGTCTTCCCGTAAAGTTGCCCTAGTGGATTCTGGAGTGCGCAGCAAGGAATCTGACCACACTGCATACATCTTCTTGCCTGGGGGGCTTGGCACAATGGATGAGCTGTTTGAGATCATGACCCTAGTCCAATTGAAGAAGCTAGGCAGGTAAACGCTTGCATCAACATGGTGAGTACATCTGGTGATGTGCGTTACATGCCTGATGCATGCTCACATTGCATACATCTTCTTGCCTGTGGGGCTTGGTTCAATGGACGCGCTTTTTGAACTCATGACGCAAGTTCAGCTGAAGAAGCTAGGCAGGTAAGTGCTTGCATGATCATGGTGAGTGCACCTCTGGTGATGTGCATTACATGACTGACGCATGATCACACTGCATACATCTTCTTGCCTGTGGGGCTTGGCACGACGGGTGAGCTGTTTGAAAACATGACGCTGGACCAGTTGAAGAAGCTAGGCAGGTCAGACCTTATTTACAAAAAGATGTTTCAATTTCATAGCGAACAACATGCCATGAGCAACCACAAGATCTGCAGGAATGAGTGCTTTGTGGGTGTTTTGTCCTAGCCTTGCCCCAATTCACAGAAGATGCCTTTAGGATTTGGGGTCTGCAACGCTGGCATTGGGGCAGTTCTTGCATATAATGACAGCCCTGTGCTTTTATATATTCGTGTTGAGGAAGTCAAGTGCTTCTGCGGCATCCGCCTGCTGGTGGTTGCAAATTGAACTCAGAAGACCTTAGGGCTTTGCACTTGCATGTCCACCCACACATGTATCATTCAGACACATCTGACACTGTCAATTGACATTGCATACCCACTTAGACCTGTATCACCTAGATGCATATGACACTGCCATGTGACACTCACTTTTGCCACTCATACATGCTTGCCTGTACTGTGAACATTGCTGTCAAGCTAACTGGTTTGCCTAATGGTATATTTGATCACAACGGTTGTATACAATGCACAATCCTTAGTGAAAGACACGCAGCATCAAATGGTTGTATACAATGGTATGTAAGATGACTCATTGATGATGCACTGATTGGATGTATTGCATCTTGCAGCAAGCTGGCAGTTCCTCTGATCCTCTGCAACTATGACGGCTTCTATGACGGCTTGATGAATTTCCTGAGTGCTATGGTGCAAAACGGCACAGTTGGAACACCAGAGCTAACAGACATCATGGTTGCATCTAGCAACGATGAAGTGTTACATTGTCTGGCGTCTTTCTATCACCTTCCCAGAACCAGTCACGGCACACAATTGACGCTGCACAGAGCAAGCAGTCTGATTAGGCGAGACAGTCATCAGGAATTTTCGAATAACGGGGAGCTGTCCAGGGTGAACTCGGCCGCCACGTGATCAGCAACAAATGAGCCCATGCCATCTAACAATGAAATGCGCTGATGTGGGAACGCTTCATGCGACTTGCCGTTTTTGCTGGCACCTTGGAACAGCCAGCTGTAAGATGGTCCTGTCTCTGTCTGAGGCAGTCAGCATGTGACCAGATTGCCATGCGTCATGCCAGCTTATTAGCATGCATGGCCATAGACTTGAACATCCTCCAGGTGTCATTTTGTTGACCAAAAGACATCAGCAGCTTCGTTGGTGTGTCTGCACATATTCACAGGTTGATTTTAACAGCAAGCAAAAGCGCTCAGCAGCATAGCAGCTGTTTTCACTGGTAACAGGTCACATGTGAGATGCATTGAGAACTGAGTTGAGCTTGTTGGGCAGCATGTAGGACTCAATTGGACTCAGTGCAGAATCACTGCTTCGTGCTAGTGGCAATGCATGCTTGCCGGTGGGGCGTATAGCAAGCTAGGCCTGTTGTCAAGCAACTCAGTAACTTCGCAACTACGACCCGTTTTTGCACATTTCATGGCCTGATCAGGGCTAGGACAATGCTCTTTTAACGTGATACCATGATTACATGCCCCACACAAGATCTAGGATAACTGGCAAAAGCCAAGACCCAGGTTATGTCAGTGGTGATGACGTTAATGCATTGTGGACATCAGTATTGATGCTGGCGTGTCATAGACTCAACAACAAATTATTTTCTTCCCGTACCAATCAACATTGGCCAAGCGGGCGAAGAAGGCAGCATGTGCATTGCCATGCTGCGGTCGCTAGCTGTGCACCACAACATTTTTCCGGTAATTTTCGTTACAGCAACGCGCGAGAGACACAAAAGAGAGGTGGATGTGAGGGCGGCACTGCAGCTCAGGATCGTTGCAAGGCAGGAACAAACGGGCTAGGCTAAGCATGACATAGTAAAAGGCTGCTACAATGATCCCACACCACAATAACGTACTGAGAATGTCTGTTTCAGCTAAAACAGACACTCATAAACAATTCGTTGACACCAAAAAGCAAGACACGTATGCGCTGTATGTATTCCTCAAAATGAGACCTCGCTTGCTGCAACAGTCAACGCTTCCCATTGCAAAAATGCAAGACCATTCCCAGAATGGCAGTGTAGAATACAGAGAAATGTACAAGACACAAAACAGTAACTCCACCAGTCAGCCAAAAACGCTGAAGGTCAACCTGACAGTTCAACAAAAAACCAGAGGCTGCAGTCAGAAATGGTTTTCGTGAAGAAAGAAGGTGGCTGACATGCATTGCCACAGCACATTTGCATCAGGACACCAAGCTGCAAAAAGCGCCTGCATTATACGCAGGAAACTGAAACATCACTCAACTGAAGACTTGGCTGGCGGTGGAATGCAGGACTCACTGAACAGAAGCAGCAACATCATTCCTCTGATTTGCTGAAGGGCCTGTGGCTGTAGCTGCTTCCTGCCACACAAACAGCAAGATCAAGACCGGAACCGCTTTGACATTGTGGAGGCCTTGCTCAGTCTCATTAAGTGTGCATCTAGCTTTGACATTTGTGGCGAGCGTCTGTGCAAAGCTGCAAACAGTCCACAACATTCAGCACTTGCACCAAGATCTGCTTACTGACAACTTGAAACGCTGCAGTAAGCTTTTTTGCGCAAATTCTCAACTCTTCAATGCAACAGAGCGCATACCTCTATGTTGCATGCACTCTGATTTTAGCAAACACCACGCGTCAATGCAAGGACAGCTAGCAGGCAGCAGAGGTGGCAAGGCTGACCTGTGCAGCAATACTTTGGGCAGCAGCTGTGCCAGCCTTGACAAACTGCCCCCTCACACGCGGCCGAGTCTCTGCCAGCCGCCGTCTGCTCTCATAACGCACCTGCATGAGACATGGATGTTGTGAGGATCGCACTATGACCTTTGACTGCCAATGTGCAGAACTCTGCCTGAGTTCCAACATCTGCCAATGCGTGTCAGCAGGTTGCTCTATCACTGTGAGAACGAGGTGTCGAAAGCCGCAGACCTTGAGTTTAACATCCCAGTGCACCTGATGCAAGCACAATTGGACACTGGTCTGTACCCACAAAACAAGTAGCTTGTAGATGTCAAACGTTGTAGAGGACAAGTACCTTTTTGTTGAAGTTTCTGGCTTTCCTCTTCTCACGGAATTTGGCAATGGCTGCCCGTCTGTTCACAGCACACGCCTCCACAGCCAGCTGATGCTGCTCAACAGCAGCTTGGAAAGCCTGAAAGAACTGCTGCTGTTGCCCAGCAGTCACCCCAGCAGCATGCCCTGACAGCCTAGCAACCAGGCTTGAATCCCTTGCTGGGTCATGAGCCAATGACAGCTGCTGCAGTGCATTTGGTGGGTTTAGGCTGACTGGCTCGTTAGCATCTCCTCTACTGCAAGGCCTAGGCACAAAGGCTGTGAAGCTCTGGAAGGGTGAGGTGCTCTCGCTGTGGTGCAATGCATTGACAGCGTCTGACCCGGTTGGCGGCTGTTCATCTTCGTCGCTGCTTCTGGGCTGCTGCCTGGAACGCTCCTTCTCCAGCTTGTTTCCCAAGGCTGCCAGCTCACGTAGGGCTGCTGGCATGCTATGGTGGTTGCTGGTGAGCTGATTGGCATTCAAGTGAAGACTGCTGGGGGCCGCCCTTGTAGCAGCAGGGTGTGAAGGGGTGACATCAAGGGGCTGGATCTTGAGTTCAACTGGGCTGAGCCCGTAGTGGTTCTTGTGGTTTGCATGTGACGATTCATTCTCTGCTGTGCCAGACTGTGCTGTAAGCCTGCTGGCTTGATGTTCATTTGAGGCCACCTCACAAAGCAGATGCAGTGGGGAAGCTGAGATGTCATTGTGATGACTGCTGTCAGCGCCTGTATAGTGTTTCGCCTTTGACGGCAGAAGCCGCAATTTGTGACCATTGGCTGGCATCAGATCTCGGTTGACTCGCCAGACGTGCTGCCACAAGGTAGCTAGCTCGTTGCGGCGCACAGGCTTGATCAGGTAGTCTTTCGCACCAGCCTCAAAGGCTTTGAGCACCAGCTCTTGAGAGCTCTGTGAACTCATCACTGCAGCACAGCATGACAGTGTCAATCATGCACAGCATATGGTGATGACTTCAACTTGATAGGATTGTTGCACCGCCACTGTGGAAATGTGTTGTCAGAATGTATGTCAAGCAAGTGATGTACAGATTGATGTACCTATGATAGGTATATGGCTCCAGCCTTCATTCTGCAGCAGCTCTGTCATCAACTCAATGCCATCAATCTGCAGACAGAGCACGTGTAAGTAGCGAGTCTGAGTAGCTCAAGTACCAGTGGCAAAGCAGTCAGCTTGCTCACAAGATCAGGCAGCCACCCAAGTGCACAACAAGCAATTGGCTGCATGCTGCATTGAGGAACCAGGAAAGTTCTTCGACGCTTGTTGGCAGCTAGCATAGCACACACCTCAGGCATAAGAACGTCCGTCAGTATCAGGTTGATAGTCTCTCCTTCGGGAGATTGAAGCGCCTCCAAAGCTTGCCGGCCATTGCGAGCCAAAGACACTGTCGACAGCAGCAGAACAGTTTGCTTACGACTGCCAGGACGCTGCTCGGCGTGACAAAAGACACAAATCGCCCATACCTTGGTAGTCGCAGTGGCGGAGCAGCCCTTCCGTCACTTTGAGCGTGAGCTCGTCATCCTCGACCAAGAGGATGTGGAATGCCTCGGCCCCTCTTGCGTCTGCTTGGCCGAACAAGCCTTGCTTAGACGCCATACCAAGCCAGCTGTGATCCTCGCCGCGTCCGGCCCAACTCGCCGGTCAAACGCTCGCTATACCTCGATATCGTGAAACCAGCGTCAAATCAACAGCAAAATGCGCCAAGCACAGTAGATCTACACTCGATTGCTCTACCGGTACGCGGTGCAGTCAGTTTGTGGTTCAGGAGCTCTGATTGTGCATGTGCGTTCAGCTCGAGCACCAAACCCTGCCGGCTGTATCGAATTCCTGTAGAATGTCTATAGCTCAAAGTACTATCTGGCAGCGAACTGAGAGAGTTCAGCTGATTTCGGCCTAGGGTTCAACCAAGACACAATCGGTCAAGAGATCTGGGCAAGATTCATGGCTACGGTTGCAGAGCTTAGTCATACAAAAGGTCCAGCGCTTAAGACGAGCTTAGGCTGATTGCAGGGCAAGCCTGGTGCAATGCTTCAGCGCAAGGTCATCAAACTCAGTAATAAGCTTGCATGCAGATAGCGTTGACGAATGTCACCCAAAAAGGAACAGAAGAGGTGTGGAATTGATTCAGAAGTTGGTGCTGGTCAAGACGGTATTAGGCAGAGTGCGAAGGCCCTTGAAGAGGGCCTTTGTGCCGTGTGCTACAGCTAGCTGGTTATGCGATGTTTGCTACACTCAATGTCATCGGCATCTCATGCAGTACTATGCTTGAGCTCAATGTGCTTAGCACCCTCCAGCAAAAAGGGCATTTAGCCTGAGTGCATGGGACTAATCATGGCTGCATGTGTTCGAAAGTTGCAGCTGGCTCATGGTCAAAGAGGTATGTTGAGTGGACACATGTGCATATCACGGCATTTGCTACCCCGTGCATTTTCTGGAGCAGGCAGTTGAGCGCCTGTTAGACAGCAATACACTACAAGCACGTACTGTCCGAGCATGCAAAGCTGCTGTGTTCAGAAGCATTGATATCAGGTACTACATTGCCAGCAGTCTCTGCGCACTAGTGACAGGTGAAAAGCATGCCAGCATCAATAATCACAGTGCATGTCCTGCTGGACACCTAAAATGCTCTTGCAGATCCTGATGGCTGCCAGTTTCTTTGCTGCTGGAACGCTGACTCGTCGCTCACTCGCAATGTTCCTACTGACCACTACCGACTACGAGGACTGTACACAAGTAATGCTGATGCTCATGATGATGCAAGACTCCAATGCAGTTGTAAAGTCACACACCAAAAAGGGTACGGTTCGCTGCTCAACGAGCCGGAACGCGTCTTGATTCCGACGTTGCCGGTGGTAGGAACATGCATTCTGCAGCAACTGAGCATGGCCAGACATTAAAGATTTGCGCGCATAGTCAAGCAGCGAGCACTGGTTGACCTAAGCGAACAGAGATCACACCTGACCCAAGTCATGATCGAGCAACACAAGTCGACACGGCGACAAGCTGGAGACCTTGTTTCGAAGTAGTACACATCTGAATGAAGAAGCATGCGCGCGGGAAAGATAATCTTCATGCAGTTGCCTTTTGCAGAGCTCTTCAGGCGAGTCTTCAGGCCTAGCACCGTTTGACCGAGTCAAACTAGAATCGTCTCAGCAACAGCTCGTACCAGTTGCGCAACGCGCTGATGATTTCGGCAAAACCGACATCAAACACGCTTGGTGTTCAACTGCGGAAAACAAGGCCTGTTGCTCGCACGCACCGGTCTGCACGATTACGACGTGAGAACGTTGTACCGTCTGCACGCAACGCACGTCCGCAGCCCTCCTGTCAAGCTTACTTTGTTTCTCAACTCATGAACTGCAGCATGCCGTTGCCGGTCATGAAACGGCGGGTCGTGTCGGCACAGCAATGCCCTGCTTGAGATCTGCAGCTCTGCTGCCTGCTGCAAGTATTCAAAGCAAAGCAAAAGATCTCTTGTCACCATGCTTTCAATGCTGTTTGCAGGCAGCACAAAGAGCCTGCTATGTCGAGCTGAGCAGAAAGGCCTAATGCAGCACAAACGGGTGCTGCTGCTAGCTCATGGCAAGAAGGCTGACACTCCTGAGTTCAAGGAGGCATATGCTTGGCTGCAAAAGGATGGTCATAGGATCGAGTTGATCAAGACTGGAAGCCCAGATGACATGTCCAAAGGAGTTGAGAAGCTTGTTTCACACTTTGACAGTATGTTCAAGTCACCTTGACATAGAATGTGCTGTCATATTCACAGGCATGCTGCATGCGCGGCATGGTACTGACTCGCCTGCAGTCCCTGTCTGCTTGCGTCAAGCTGTGACAATGTCTGGTTTGCAAACGCATGTATTGTAAAATGCTTCACTTTCTACAGTTGCATCCTGCCATCATGCATTACTCATGAGTCAAGTGTACATCATGGTCATGTTGCAGATCTGCATGAGAATGCAGGCGCTTGCTTAGTTGCAGTTCCCCTGGCATGTGTGAATAAGCAGCGTCAAGCAAAAAGCAGCATGGCAGTAGGTTGCACATGCATCATGCTGTGCAGATTGCCACGCAGCACGGCAATGTGTTGAGCCAGCATTTTGTCATGCAGATTATGACATCCTCATTGCAGCTGGAGGTGATGGCACCATAAATCAAGTCGTCAATGAGCTAGTGCAGCAAGATGCGCCCAAGGAAACTTGTTTGGCTGTCTTGCCATTGGGCACAGCAAATGACTTTGCAACCTCATTGACCATCCCTGATGACAACTTGGTGCAGGCCATGCAAACAGCAGTCCAAGGTACTTATCTTTGTGACATCGTTGTGTGCTAATGCTTTAATGACCTGCAGGTCACGCTTGAGAAGCAAGTGATGCAATGGCAAGACTTCCATGCGGTATTATCACTGCCAGTGAGCTGTGGTAGATTGTCAATTTGACATGTACTTGTCAACAAAGCATGGCTAGATGCGCTGTCAAGCATTTGCAAGCAACCGTACACAAGCTGAAGCAACACCCCTTGTGCATAGCTGAGCTTGAGAGTCACTCCTGCAGCATGTGTGTACGCAACATGCGACGCCTTGTTCCTTGGACCTTGCAGGCGTTTCCAAGCCAGTTGATATTGCATCAGCCAATGGCAAGTACTTTGTCAACATGGCCACTGGTGGGTTTGGCACAGAGGCAGCCAAACAGACTGACAGCGGTCTGAAGGACAAAGTGGGTGGAGCAGCTTACGTCATCACTGGTGAGGCCATCAAGGTACTGCTGTTGCCATTTTCAGCAAAGACTGTTCTCATGGCGCTCATACTTGCCTTGCTCAATCGCACCAGTGCATCTTGTGCTCATCAAGGTGTTGCAATGGTCTCTGTCAGCATGACAAGCGCCTTTCTTGCAGCATCAGCAGCTGGCAAGCATGCGTTTTGGCCGTGGTGACTTATGTTGATGTGGGGTTCCATCGTGTCTGAGAACTGTGGACAAGATGCTGGTATCGTTCTGCCCAAATTGCATCTGACAAGCAGGTAGGTTCAAACAATCTTTTCTGCAATCAGGACAGATCATGGACTCAGCCGGCACTCATATTGCAGTGTATTGCTGAGTTGGGCTTGCAATGTAGACTGCCTGCCTGCTGGACAGCATCTCATTGACCCATTACTCATGCCAGCAATGTGAAATCTGCTCAATGAGGGATAAAATGCCGCTATACGTCCAATCATCATCCACCTTGAGTTGATCTTGGCTGATTGACCCAATGCTAAGCTTTGAACAGATGCCACTGCTGTGACAGCACAATCGCAGTGGCTGTGTTGCTGATCCCTTGTATATGTCACAGGCGTGACACATGTAAATGAGTTATCAAGTAAGCACGCCAAAGGCAGAGCACCCAACACCACGCATGAAAGCTCTGTTGAATGGCAGCGGCAAGACAGCTCTGAGAAAGGAGAAGTGGAGGAGTGGGAGGGAGACCTGCTGGTGCTGGCTGTGGGCAATGCACAACAAGCAGGTGCTACTTTGCCAATGCAAGTGCGTGTAAATGCAAAAGAATGCTTCTTGGGCTACCAGAGCAGAAAACCCAAAGAAGCAAATTCTAAGCCGTTAGGCGGCACAGCGGGAGCCTCAGTCTAAAGAGGCAGCCCGGGAAAGATCACACAAGGCTTCCAGTGCAGCTATTTATCTCCCTTTTGCCAAGAATTTTGCATCTCAAAGAGCGCTTGCACTACTGCTGTTGCGCACATTGAAAACACCCATGCACCCATGTGACTAATCATTGCAGGTCGGCAGATGCAGCAGCCAATGCTCATGTGCTGGTATGCAGCCACCGTGAATTCAGCTTGTTGAGTGCTTCTTGCAGTTGATCATCAGGTAGACCCTTGAGCAACAGCTGCAAGTCTTGTTCCGCAAGGTCTAATGAGAGCCACTGCAGGACACGTACGATGCACATTAACCATGCCAATGACTCATCAGAGGCTGACGTTGTTGATACCACCGTATGCTACTTCACAGCGCAGACTATCAAATGGGATAGTGTGTTTGCTCATTGAAAACTTTAATATCTATGATCTTGTATGACTTTGAGAGCTGTTTTGCAGGTGGTGGCATGAAGATGTGTCCTGCAGCCAAGATTGATGATGGTCTGCTGGATGTGACCTATGTGCAGAACGTGGCTCCAGACAAGGTTCCCGAGCTGCTGCAAGTGGTTGCTATGGGCGGTAAAGACAATGATGAGCTTGCCGAGTCCATCAAGACCATGAGAGTACCTTGGCTAGAGGTGATCCTGTTGCTGTCCCATGTGAGATGCTGCTTTCTGTTACTCCATTATGTGCACAGCACTTCTGAACACAGCAAGAGACCGTCTACATGTGCACCTGCATTTTCGGACGTTTCAAGTCACCTTCTTTAGCCGATTAGGCACAGCTAAGCAGCAAATTCAAGGGTAAAACTAGCCTAACACATACCAACTATAGATGCTGTTTGGCCGTACGCTCTTGACGATTTTGTCTAGAAGCTCTTTGAAAGCATGAAGATTGTGAGAAAGACCTTTTGCGCTATGGATTGCAGCCTGTACAGTACATGCTATTGCTTGTGCATCTGCTGCAGTGAAGCTAGACCACACATGGCATTAAATAAATAAAATACCCAATAAACGGCAGGCCAAACAGGATTCATCAATAAATGGCCAACGTGAACTCTTGCCACATTTCAAGCACCTGTTCTGTCCTGAGGCATGTGTGGCACATGATTGTATATACACACCCCTCACACATCACGATGCATGTGTTTGTTTGGCAGAACATGACCTTTCTGTTGCCATTGAAGCATTGCTAAAAATGCGTTCTCCTTGCATGCATGCCGCAATGACAATCTCCATGCCTGATGCCAGGTGGAATGTGATGAGGACCTCACCATCAATTGCGACGGAGAGCCATTGAATGAGAAGGCATACAAGTTTGAAATCCAGAAGCACCGGATACAACTGATGGTGCCCCCGACAGCTCATGAACTTTTCCAAGACAGCAAAGATCTTGAAGCCAAAAAGAAACAGAAAGAAGCGGAAGTTGAGAAGGAGGGTTGTGCCAAGGCCATAGACATGCTGGAACATTTGGGGATGTAAGCCCTGCCAGGCAAAGCAGCACAGGATGTACTATTAAGCACACACTGTCATGCAAGAGCTTGCCGTGTCTGTTTGGCCGAAGACCTTTGCAACGATCTGCACATGTTTGCATGCTGTCATGGAGCGTTTTTAAGGTGCTCCATGACCAGCTTGATTTGTTGTATCAAAGATGAACGCATGGTGCAGCAGTGAGCGTGTATACAGTGTATAGTATACGGTTGATGTTCTGACGCTGTGATAGCAAAGGGCGCTGCTAGCTGATATAGTTTGTAATCATGATGATCTGACAAACATGCTGCACTGTTCGTTATAGTTGACAGAATCGAAGGTGAATACAAACGTTGTCATGCACAAGTTGTAATCCAATAAAAGAGCACATCTTGGTCAGACCCATGCTTGCTTTCGAGAACAGGGGTTGTGCAACGTGTTTTGACAGGTAACGGTCAACAAACTGCTGATCTTGCAGTATCAGCCAAAAGTATGACGACGCAGTCACCCCTCTGAGCCTGTCAAACTCAATGTAGGCAGCAGCAGTATGGTTTGTGCTTCGCAAGGAGTGATGATGACCTGCGCGGAACTGACATCAAACAAGGTAGATTGTCAGGGCTCACTTATACGACACGGTGCCAATATTCTATGATACCTCGCGTTTGGTCCTTTCACGACACGAAAGCCGATCTTGCCGGCAAGTCTTCGCGAGCTAGTACGAGGTAGCGGAAGATCAATCGCCGCTCGAACCGTCCCGCTTCCTCATCAGCTTCCTGTCGAGCTCGTGACTAAACAGCGACTGCAGCCAGGACGAGCGACTTTTGACTAGCGAACGTACGCCAGGAAAGGCAGTCAGTGGTCTTACGGCCAGCCTCATCTCAGCGGGCATACTTTCCATGCTGAATGCGAGCGTGCGTCCCAGCTGCGGACCTTGCAAGTCCAATCAACCCTTCACAGCACAGCAGTTTGGCGCCAGGCTCCCCAGAGGTTGCTCACGTCAGAGTCGTTCAACCTACTGCCGATGTGAGAAGGTGACTCCACGGGAGCAGCGGAGCAGACGCGACGTGTTACACTTGGTTGCTGGTTCAGGCGCCTCTATAGCGGCTTGGCAAAGCGACGTGAGAGCAGCATGGGGCATGGGTAGCAGCCGTTTGTCACAGTCAGAGCTGAAGGACGTGATTCAGCAAGATTTTGTGCAGAACCAGTACTATGTTACTGGCAAGCTCACTTCAGATGTGTACAGTCCAGACTGCCAATTCAAAGACCCCACTACAAATGTCAAGGGGGTAGGCCCGTACACAACAGCAGTTGCCAAATTGTTTGATCCAGCAAAATCCAAAGCGGACTTGATTAGCTTGAAAGCCATAGATCCTCAAACATTAGTGCTAAAATGGAGGTTAGCAGCTACACTCAACGTCCCTGGCAGTCCAGCAATCAAACCATATACTGGCACAACCAGATATATCACAAACAGTTCAGGTTTGGTGAGCCAGCATCTGGAAGAATGGGACATTTCTGCCCTAGATGCATTTGTGTCTGTTCTTTTCCCGCAATTTGGAGCATCTCCCGCTCCACCCATTAGCGAACTTTTATCAAAGTCCTGACAGCCTTGGCCTCTCTGACTCAGCAATCTGAGACCTTTCATTTCTGCTGATATCGAAACATTCTGTGGCAAATCCATGCAAGCACAGCATGTTGATGACGCAACCATTGAACCTGCAAATCAAGCCTTAGGCATGCCGAACTTCATGAGCATGCAATTTTCACATACATTTATGAACGAATCATTCAATTATGCAATTCAATGGTGCAGTGGGCTGTTACCCTGCCACGCAGCCTGTGATTGACCCATTTACATGAGTATTGCTGTAGGCCATTGCCAGGTTGGAGTGGCACTTAATTCATTTCATGCTCAGCCTCCATTGAGATGCAGTGTGCAACTGAAGCCCGCATTACAGTAGCTAGGACATGCTGTATGCTTATCTGGATGTCATTTGCTTGCAATGGAAACAGTGTTCGGGCAACTTGCTTACACATTCTTGCATAATCGTAAATAGTAATGAGTTTTCTGCTGGGCAGATAGCCCAATCAACACTGTCAAAAAAACTTACAGTTGCAAGGGGCAAGCACTTGGACATTGGCACAATTTTGCCATGAGCATAATCAGAACATGGGGGTGGTTCTGAGATTGGCCAAATCTTCCCGGACTCGGTATGGGTAAAAGGGGTGGATGTCATCCAGCGGATGATCTTGCTCGTCAGCGTCTGGGGCAGGCGTTTGCATGTCCTGCAACAGCATGCCTTGTTCAACAACATGATTGTAGGCAAATGTTGCACATACTATGGTGAGTCCACAGACAACATGCCTTTAGCAGTGTGCCTGCAAGCTGATGTGTAGGTGCAGGCTATGCTTCTGCATGCACTGAGCAGGGTCATGAAAAGTTACGTATAGTATATAAGTGCCGTTACCAGTGCTGATACTGATGACAATGATGCTGCTGCTGCTGCTTGTGATGATGATGACACGAGAAATTGCGCTGAACACGACCAGCATCCTCAGCCAAATGATGGCACTGATGTAGCTTGCAGGCGATGCAGAATTAGCAGCCAATGCAAGCATCACCAGAGGAGAAGGCAAAGAATTCGACTGTGGACACTTACTCACAGGAGTTCGACGCCTGCCCAGCCAAGATTTGGATGGAATGAATGAGTTAGTGAGTGAGTGAGTGAGTGAGTGAGTGAGTGAGTGAGTGAGTGAGGGAGGGAGGGAGGGAATCAGTGAGTGGATGATTGAATGGATGCATGGATGGATGGATGAGTAGAGAGCAGGCTCACCATGTCGGGCATGCCAGGATATTGAAGTTGGCCAGTCTTCTCATCCCACTTGAAGCCGTTTGTGAAGGGGTCAGGGAAGGACACTAGGCCGTTTTCCTTCCATATAGCATCGACTACTGCCCCATTCACCACTTGATCTTTGATCAGGCGCTCTGTGAGTGCTTGCAAACACTTGTAGTTCAGGCTCAGGCCATATATGGCTTTTGCCTCTGCAGCTTCTACCAACTGCACAGGCAAATCACACAGTCAGACAGTAGGCATCCCACACATGTTCAGACATTGCATGCACCCATGAGTGCCTCCAAAGGCAGGTTTGGGTCACACAGGGCTTCAGGATCAGCAGCTTGGACAAGCTGCGTAAAGAACACAATTACAAACGCAGTCATATTTCTGATCAATTGCTCAGTGAGTGCCTCCAAAGCCTTGTACTTGAGGAGGAAGCCATATATAGCTTTTGCCTCAGCAGCTTCAACCAACTGCATAAACAGCACACATAAGGTCAAGGCTCAGACGCTCATTGACTGCCTCCAATTATGCATAGGTCAACATCAGGCCAAATATGGCTTTTGCCTCAGCAGCTTCAATCAACTGCATAAAGAGCACACATACGGTCAGGTCTCAAATGCTCATTGACTGCCTTTAAACACGCATAGGTTAACGTCAGGCCGTGTATGGCTTGTGCCTCAGCAGCTTCCACCAACTGCATAAAGAGCACACATACAGTCAAGTCTCAGATGCTCATTGACTGTCTTTAAACACGCATAGGTTAACGTCAGGCCGTGTATGGCTTGTGGCTCAGCAGCTTCCACCAACTGCATAAAGAGCACACATACGGTCAAGTTTCAGATGCTCATTGACTGCCTTCAAACACGCATAGGTTAATGTCAGGCTGTGTATGGCTTGTGCCTCAGCAGCTTCAACCAACTGCATAAAAAGCACACATAATGTCAAGTCTCAGACGCTCATTGACTGCCTCCAAAAGTGCGTAGGTCAACATCAGGCCATATATGGGTTTTCACTCGGCAGCTTCTACCAGCTGCACAGGCGCCACACACACAGTCTGACATTAGGCGTGACATATGCAGTCAGACATTGCCTGCACTCGCAAGTACCTGCAGAGACTTGCACTTCAGCTTCTGTGAGGGTGACGGCAGCCAGTGCCAAAACCCAGACTAAAAGGCACAATTTGATCTCAAAAATCATGCATGACTATGTAGAGTCTACAGCTGGTATGAAGTCTCGCAGTGTAGGGTTCAGAGTAGGTTGCAGACCACACTTCTTTAATTGCTGTGAGGGCAACAAAAGTCAGCGCTACATTCAACACCAAATGACACAGTTTGATGTTCAGAGAGATCATGCATGGCTGATGCATGCACACACATCATGCATGGCTATGTATAGTCTACAGCTGGTATGGAGACTCACAGTGTAGGGATAAGAGTATGTTGCAGACAACACCTCCTCAACTTTTGTGAGGGCAACAAAAGCCAGTGCCGATTTCAACACCATATAACCAAACATCATCTCAAGGGATCGTGCATGACTATGTAGAGTGTACAGCCAATGTTAATTGCACAGTGTAGAGATTAGAGTAGGTTGAAGACTGCACCTCCTTGTTTTCTGTGGGGCCAACAAATGCCAGCGCCGAGTTCAACACCAAATCACCAAACTTCATCTTGAGAGATCATGCATGACAATGTAGAGTCCACAGTCTATGTGAAGTTACGTGAGTTTCACAGTTTTGGGGTTGGAGTTTATTGTAGATCGTACCTCTTCAATTTCTGTGAGGGCAATAGATGCCAGCTCTTGCCCCATATCAGCCATGTCAGTTCCTGCTTCTTCATTGAGGAAGCGCTCCTGATCTTCCATGAGGGAAACGGGGCCTAGCCGCTTGTTGAAACCATACTTGTACACCATCTCTCTGGCTATGAAGTTCACTGACTCTAGGTCTGAAATGCCAGCTTCACTTACACCAGCCTCACCCAGCACTAGCTTCTCGCCACACCTGTAACACAGCAGCAGTTTGCTGAGCTGCAATCAACTTAGGTTGGGTGCTGCTGCTTGTTGAAGCCATACTTGCACACCATCTCCCTGGCTATGAAGTTCACTGATTCTAGGTCTGACATTCCAGCTTCAAACATGCGAGCCTCACCCAGCACTAGCTTCTGTGTTTGTGGTCCCAGGTTCAAAGCCAACACTCTTGCCCAGCGCTACCTTTTTGCCACACTTGTACCAAGGCTGGGGGCTGCTGATGGGCAGTCAACATGCATTGTACCTGCTGGCTTCAAGACGGTGATGTTTTGAGGGCCACATGAAGCTGTGATTCGTTTTCATTCAAGCAGAGGGCATGCTAGGCAGGCTCAGCAGGCCCAGCTAGGTATGTACTGGAGCACTTTGCTGAGTTCACCCGGATTGGTCCTGTGCTAAGCTGAAACACTATCCTGAATGTGAAGCTGTGATAGTCAGAGCCAAGACACTGCGTCAAGCAGTTGTGAAGGAGAAGCAACCAAAATTCAATCGCTAGAAGTTGGGTTGCTCAAAACAGCACAGCCATACCAGAAACAGCAAATTTGCCAAGGGCACATTTGAATCACACCTGATCAATCAAATCATCGGGCCTGCCAATGCACAAGGATTGATGATGCCACCAAGAAAGCAACTGACTCACCTAACAGTCATGCCAAACACATGACACAGAAGAGAAGTAGCAGAGTGTCGGATGGTGATACAAGCATAAGAAGAGCAGAAGACAAGCTAGAGCACACAGGAGTGGTCTACCTGCCAGCCAGGCTGACAACCATCCAGATTCGAAGATAGCCCAAATTGGATGCCTGTGAGTTGAGTAAAGAAGTAGCAGAAGGGGGAAAGAACAGCTGAGAGCAAGAAGAAGCAAGGAAAAGCAGCTACCTGCCAGCCAAGCCCACCACCATTTTAGATTCAAGGTAGCCGCGTGTGAATGTCTGTGATTCTAGCGCATCTTCAAGAGGAATGAAGAATGTGGTGCCAGTAGCTTGGTTGTCTGGGCATGCAGTCACCTGCACAGACAGACTGCCTTGTCACCATCTGATACACAATGTGGCCAAATTCTGAGCCACCATTATGGCTGAAGCGACAACAAAAGTGCAGCTGTAAGAGTGGTTGAGAGGAATGAAGAACGTGGTGTCAGTTGCTTGGTTGTCAGGGCGTGCAGTCATCTGCACACATGGATTGCCTTGTCATCATCTAGCATGAGCAGCATTCACATCAAGCAAAGCAAACACCACAAGAGCTGTTTACGTGATGAAGACGCAAGCATAGGAAGGATTGTTTTCATGAAGCAATGCAAGCACAGGAAGAAGAGGAACAGGATGAAGAGGAACAGGATGAAGAGGAACAGGAAGAAGAGGAACAGCAAGAAGAAGCACAGGCACAGGAGATCAGCAGAAGAGAACTGACCTTGCTGATCTCATCAAAACCGGGCGTCATGGCGGCAATGACACATCTTGCAGCTTCGTACAAGCAAATGTTGCGCTTCATTGGGTTGTCCACATTCCCCTCCTCCAAATCAGCTGCAGTTCCTCCTTGCCCAAATCTCTCACTTTGCTGCAATTGAAAAGCCTGCATCGCAACATTCACAGTTTCAGGAGTGATAATGCTAATGATATTGACAAAGACGCTGCATTCCACAGGGCCTGCAGTGAATAAAAACATCAAGAATAACCACAATGGCGACAGAGGGGCTGATATCAATCATGCCCGGTTCAGAGATCTCATCCCATGCCTTGCCACAAGTCAAGTTCTTGCAAGTGATGTTGCATGTGGCAATACACCGATGTGAAGCAAAGTGCTGCAGCTATGAAGGGGCTTACACCAAACATGTCCTCTTCACGGATCACATCCCATGCCTTGCCATACAGTCAAGCTCTTGCAAGTGATGTTGCGTATGGCAATACAGTGATGTGAAGCAAATTGCTGCAGCAACAAAGGGGCTTGCACCAAACAGGTTTTCTCTTCACAGATCACATCCCATGCCTTGCCAAACAGTCAAGCTCTTGCAAGCGATGTTGCATATGGCAATACACGAGTGAGAAGCAAATTGCTGCAGCAACAGAGGGACTTACATCAAACAAGTCCTCTTCAAGGATCACATCCCATGCATTGCAAACAGTCAAGCTCTTGAATTTGATGTTGCGTATGGCAATACACTGGTGAGAAGCAAATTGTTGCAGTAACAGAGGGACCTACATCAAACAAGTCCTCCTCAAGGATTGCGTCCCTGCCTGCCCGCACAGCTGTAATGGCAGCTACATTGACAATAGAAGCCAGGTCAGCTCCGGTACAGCCTGCTGTAGCCCTGCCAATCCTGTCAAAAGACAGCCCTTCTGCAAATCGCCTTCCCTTGGCATGCACGTTCAGGATCTCCTTGCGACCCTGCATGACACAAAGATTGGGCGTTGAAGACAGCTGTGTTGAGGTGTATGCTCTGGTGTGCTGTTGCGCTGCCACTCCTGTCAAAAGACAGCCCTTCTGCAAACTGCCTTCCTTGGCATGTACGTCCAGGGTCTCCTTGCGACCCTGCATGACACAAAGATTGGACGCTGAAGGCAGCTGTGTTGAGATGTATGCAGTTGCCTGCTGCTGCGGCCCTGCCAAACCTGTCAAAAGCAAGTCCTTCTGCAAAACTCCTCCACTTGCCATGTACATCCATGATTTCCCTACAACCGTGCAAGACCATCAAACCCACTGATACTGATCAAGTTTGTGCTGATATGTAAGGTGTTGTCCTGCCAATACGTCAAAAGAAATCCTTCCGCAACCCTCCTTCCCTTGGCATGCAGGTCCAGGGTCTCCCTAAGACCCTGCATGTCACAAAGATTGGGCGTTAAAGACAGCAGTATTGAGGTATGCTATGGCGTGCTGTTGCTCTGTCAATCTTGTCAAAAGTAAGCCCTTCTGCAAACCTCCTCTCTTGGCATGCGCATTCAGGATCTCCTTGCAATCCTGCACTACTATCAAAGATTGCACGATAAAAACAGCTGTGTTGAGGTGTATGCAGTTGCCTGCTGTTGCCCTGTCAATTTTGTCAAAACTTAAATAACACGGCGTAAAGAGAATAGAGTCAAAATGCAATGTCACAGATTGGGATGGGAAACAGTGAGGGTCCTGTCAAATCTGCCAGGTCAAACAAGGGTATATAAGGTATGTCACACCGAGGTCATACACAGGTATGCTGCAAAACATGCTATGTCCATTTTGAACAAAGGCCTTGTGAGGATTTTGTACAGATGTGCACAGAAGACACAGTAAATGTGCAATTCAAGATGCAATGCTAACCTTCAGATTGGGCAGGGGCATTGTGAGGATTCTGTCAAATCTGCCAGGGCGAGTGAGGGCAGGATCAAGGGCCTCAGGCCTGTTGGTAGCTGCCATGATGACGACATTGGTGTTTTTCTCAAAGCCGTCCATCTCTGTCAGCAGCTGATTAATTGTGGTGGTGCTCTCTGCAGGGCATGCCACACACACTTAACGCCTGTTTGAAAACAAGGTAGCAGCCATGACAACGACATTGGTGTTGTGATCAAAGCCGTCAATCTCTGTCAGCAGCTGGATGATTGTGGGTGGGGGTGCTCTCTGCAAGGGATGCCACACATTCAATGCCTGTGCTGCAACATGTAGCATGTCGTTCAGTACAAGCAAAAGAGTGAATTGAGTGCCTTTCTGTTCTTGAGCCTCCTTCTCCTTTCACTGAGAAACCTTGAGGGCTTGTCTTCCTGAGGAAAGAGGTGCTCACAAAAGGAACACAAGACGAAGTGATTCTGATAATTGACATCATGATGAGAACAGGCGTTGCAGAGGCGCCTTTACACAAACAGCCAAGACAAACTGAATTGTCAGGTCAGACGGGCATACTGTCAGCCATCGAATCACCATGCCATTTCAGCAAGAAATACGCTGACGGAATTGTTCACTGCATAGTGCATGTTGGCACCAAGTTATTGCGCATTTTTCGTTTCACGCTGCATACTAGTGCTCCATACTCTCGAACTCTTTGATACTGCGTGTTGAGTAATGCGTGCTGCTGACGACAACAACAACGATCTATTACACTCTCCAGCATAGATTGCTAGGTGTGTGTGGTACAAGTCCTGTCTTGCCAGGCAGGCCTGTTTTGAGCCTGAGTGCGTACTGATTGTTGCGTTTACTGATCAACTGCCTCCAGGTGAAAGCAGGTGAACAGGCGAAGCAGGTGAAAACGTTTACAGGTTGCAGGTGAAGGTTCATACCAGGGATTCACCATACACAATACTCAACGTGCAGTGAAAAGCACTCATGTACATTTGCATGCTTGCACTTGTCACTGTAGACTGACTGTCCGTTGTCACTGTTGTTAACACTTGTTTGCAATACATCATACGCAATATGCAGTATTTGAGAGTACGGTTTACTGGGATGCGGCGCAAATTGGCAAATTTGCAATGCATTGGCGTCAATGTGCAAGACCCAATACGCAAGTACAGCGTGTACTTTAGAGCATCAATCACAGGAAGTGGAGACAATGGCGATTCACTGGTGCATACCATCAGCACCACCTCCTCCTCCTCTTGCCTGGCCAGTGGCATCATACCATCAATGAAGATGATGCACCGACCGATATGCAAGACCTGACATGCAAGTATTTAGAGCATCAATCACAGAAGTGGAGACAATGGCGATATACCATCAGCACCACCTCCTCCTCCTCTCGCCATACCAATGGCATCGAACTCATCAATGAACATGATGCACGGCGCGCTGTCACGCGCTTTCGCAAAAATGTCCCTGACCCGGGACGCACCAACACCCACCAACATGTCTGAAAACGAGGTGCCAGAAACGTTCCAGAAGTTCACTCCAGCTTCTCCAGCTATCGCTCTTGCCATGAGGGTTTTGCCTGCAGGCACGACCCAGTCAGGGTTTTGCTGCTTGGTTCTTGCTTGTTTCTACAAACATGTCTGAAGAAGAGGTGCCAGAAATGTTTCAGAAGGCCGCTCCGGCTGATCCAGCTATGGCTCTTGCCATGAGGGTTTTGCCTGCAAGCACAACCAGGGGTCTGTCATCTGGCACTGTGCTAGAAGGTTTTGCCACAAGCAGTTGTGCCACTTGACACTCTGTTTGAAGACTTTACAAGAGCACATTCGCTACCAACATGTCTAAAAAAGAGGTGCCAGAGATACTGACGGCCTTTCCGACTTCTCCAGCTATGGCTCTTGCCATGAGGGTTTTGCCTGCAGGTTATCAGGAATTGCAAAAGTCAAATGCAACATGTGACAGCTGAAGTCCCTTGATGATGATGAGAATTGGGGCTTGCAATCATCAAGTGCATCATGTGACAGCTCAATGAGGAGCAAGCTGAAAGTTACAAGCTGAAAATACTGCACAGAAAAAAGGAACACAGACAGATCAAGCAACGAAAGATAGAGCCAAGAAGGTTTGCCATGGAATGTGGAAAGTCACCCAAATTTGAGCTCATCAACATCAATTAAAAACTGACTTTGGTGTTCAACACAGACTATAGCATAGCATACAGGGCAAAGCCTGAGCTGTTTATGGACATCAACTATATCACAGTAACCTTTCTTTGTAAGGACACTCGATGTAAGGACAATCGAGTGTCCTTACAGAGAGGGTCTACCGTGAAATAGGTGACCACTGCATCTCAACTGCAGTGGTCCCTGACAATTTGATGTAAGGACAAAGTTTCTGATAACCCAAGAAGTCGTTACAAACAGAGTGTACTGTACACACCTGTGCCGGGAGCGCCAGCGAACAGAATGCCAGCAGGAGCTTTTGCCCCCATTGCAACGAATCTGTCAGGATCCTTCAGGTACGCAATCAGCTCCTCCATTTCATCTTTGACTTCATCAATGCCGGCAATATCTTTGAATGTTGTTCCACTTGCAAAGATCTTTTCAGCGTTTGCGTCTTCAAATATCCTGCAGCATTGGAAATCCATGTCAACATCTCATGACAAGCTTGATTCGTAAAGTTGCATAAGATGGCAGCATCTTTGAATTTTGTGCCGCTGGCAAAGATCTAGCCAGCGTTTGCCATTTCAAATATCCTGCAGCGTTGCAACCCCTGTTGACACAAGCTGGCAAACTGATGCCCAGACATGTATTCAATGATGACATGCAAGGCAGAGATGACTTGAGAGACTCTTATGTATATGTGCTGCAGCTTCTTTGTTGTCCAGACTTCCATTTGATGGTGACATGCAAACCAGAGGTAAGTCATCAGACTCTTACGTATACATTCTTGAGAGGCAGCTTGTTTGTTGTCCAGACTTTGTTTGACGATGACATGCCAGCCAGAGGTAAGTCATGAGCCTCTCTGCATACAAAACGAAGTGCAGGAAGAATCGTCTCTGAAAGAGTGTTCTGAAGTAGTTCCTTACACTGCCCTTGTTGGAACAGTGTCCTTGATAGCTGGGGTCCCTTCACAGGTGTGAAGTGCTTGTTGTAAGTGTTTGACAAGCGCCATAGAAATACAATATTGCTGCCAAACTGTTAGATAACTACCATACCATTCCGACATGTATATGTTCTTGTGATCAGAAAGATGCACACTCTGCTGTCAGCACATACAAGGGGGAATGATATGCTGAAAACTTTCACCAGAGGACTTACTCCTGCAGCTCATCGTCCTGATTTATGACTTTGAGGACTTGAACGGCCGTCCAAAGTGGAACAACCAGCGCACTGAGGCCCCCAACCAGGTTTTTCCAGTAGTGAAAAGGCTCTTCCTGCAACAGTGCAGGCACAGAACTTATCAAGCCAATAGTTCTGAGGACTGTAAGGGTCAGGAAAACTGGGACAGCCAGCTCACTGAGGCCCCTGATGAGGTTTACCCAGTAGTGAAAAGGCTCTTCCTGCAACAGTGCAGGCACAGGAGTTATATCAAGCGCACAAGAAACCTCTTCAGAACCTTGACACATCTTGAGAATCTGAGAATATCTTAAGAAGCACCTTATCATCTTCATTATATCTTAAGGATCTCAAAATATCTTGAGGAGCTCAAAACATCTCAAGAACTTACTTAGAATTGGGTGAGGGACTGCAGATTTGCTCAAGACGTACTCCATTTTCTTGTCATAAACTCCTCTGAAACCAAAAAAAAAAGACACATAATATATGTAATTGAACGTTTGTGGGTATCAAAGAGCATCACCTGAAAGGATCATGGAACCTCACTAGCAAGCATGCAAATGCTGATGGATGAGGATTACACTGACCCCAGCTGACACAATGCTATGCCACAAACTTGTCATTAGTGTTAGTGACCGTGCACTTTTGTTACAGCACTTTTTTCTTCCAAAAAATGCTTTTGAGGCAAAAAAAGCTTTTGCATTGTGTTCCATGCAGGACAGAAGGAAAAAGGGCTATGTCAGACAGGCGTTGACAGCACTACCAGGGCATTGGCTGTTGCGTCGCATGGACAACAGGAGGGACAGAGGGCTATGCCACACTTTAGCGTCAAGACAATGAAAGGAAGCTGCTTACTGCTGCATTGTGTTGCTTGCATGCAGGACAGAGGGAGAGAGGGCATTGTCAGGCAGGTGTCAACAACACCACCAGGGCATTGGCTGTTGACATGGACAACAGAAGGGACAGAGAGCCACGCCACACAGTTGTCGTCGATACCATGGAGGGAACCCCTCACCCTTGCACTGTGTTGCATGCAGGACAGAGGGAAAGAGGGCTATGTCAGACAGGTATGAACCGCGCCATCAGGACATGACTTACATGCGCGCTAGAAGGGACAGAGGGCTGTGCCACACAGTTGTCAACAGGATGTCACACGTGAATTTTGTGTCTTTCACGAGTCACACATTGTCATAAGCTGGTTGGTCAGAAGCAGAACCACCAGGCTGCTGACTAGTATGTTCATTCATTTCGTTTTTCTCATTCATTCTAGACTTGTGCTAGACAGGCTCAGCAGGCCCGATTAGGTACCTACTTGAGCAGTCAACTGTCCCCAACCAGTTCAGTCCTGTGAAATCTTGAGTTACTCAGAATGTGCACAACAGGAGGTGAGATCCTTGTGAACAATTGTTATGCAGGGCAATACTGACAGGCGTACCTCTATGGGAACATTGTGTATTTTGAGAAAGGGGTACAAGTCTGGATCGTACGGCAATATGACTTTCTCCTTTCTTGCGCCCCCTGGAGCTGTCTCCTTTGTCCATACCCAGGCATGGCGGTTGTCTTGGGAAAACTTGACCTGCAGGTACGAAAAGGGAAGAATATGTGCTGTTTGTCTTGGGAAAACTTGAACTGCAGGAACAAAAGGACCACTTCTATCGCATATGCTAGGCGTGTATGGCTGAAGTGTACTCTGATCAGGCTGGCTTCTTTGTTTCACAGAATAAGACTCAGCACAGCAGCAAAGTCACAGTGTCAATGCATCAATCGGATTTGAGAAGTGTTGTGGCGCCTAGACCTGAGGAATGCAATAGTTGACTTGCAACAGAGGGCGTTACTCATGTTAGCACAGCATACACAGCATCAGGCAAGCCATGTCCAGGCATTGCGACAACGTGATGCATGTAATACAACATGTAAAACATAGCATGCAGCAACGTGAGTTCTGCCAAACAAGACGCAAACACAGCATGCAAGAACATGATGCATGTCAGAGGAAGTGTAAAAGTCATCCCGCGACATCATGGCTCCTGTCAGAGATGGCGCAAACACAACATGCTACAACATGGTGCATGCTAGACTACATGTAAACCATACCATGCAACAACATCATGAAGGTCAGATGAAATGTACAATGTATCTTGCGACAATGTGATGCATGCTGGGCAAGGTGAAAGCCCGTCATGCAACAACATGATGCATGTCAGACAAGATGTAAACGTAACATGCAGCAATATGAGTCCTGTCAGCGAAGCTTACAACCCATCATGCAACAGGATGGTTCCTTTTAGAAAAGCTGAGAACACGTTGATCAGAGGGAGCGATGGTGCCAGTTGCATTGCACGCTTGCCTTATGAATCCTGCCTTCTGAAATCAGCACCCAGAACTGTGTGTAGGTCATGTCCCTGAGCCTGTCAGGCCGCCACAAACTTTCAGGCAGTTCTTGATACCCCATTGTGCCCTTGTGGGGTATAGTTCTGGGGTTGAGCACCTTGGACACGGTCAGGTCAATCTTCGGCCCGTACCTCCTTGCTGCAGCCAGTTTTGATGCTTTTGAAGCATGCTCGTCACAACAACAGACATTGCAAAGCCAATCAGAAACATTTAGATATGATCGCATCCATCTTCTGCTCTTCCCTTCTGGATGCAGCCAGTTTTGATGCTTTTGAAGCATGCTCGTCACAACAACACGCATGTCATTGCAAAGCTAATCAGAAACAATTAGATATGATCGCATCCATCTTCTGCCCTTTCCTTTTAGCTGCAGCTAGCTTTGACGCTCCAAAGTATGCTTGTAAAGATGACAGACTTGACATTGCAAACCTGACTGAAGACAGAGCAAGACTTGATGCTTCAAGGCATGCGTTCAAAGATGACAAACACATGGTTGTAAAGCCAATAAAAAGTTCTTGAATTGCTTTAAATATCCAAAAGTGAGCCCAGAATGCAGTGCATGTCTACTAAAACAAAAGTTCTTAGATCTAAGAGCACGAATTCTCGTCTGGCCATGTGCTCAGCAGCAACAAGCCTGAGGACCTGTCCCTTTGTGCACCATGAAAGCTTCAAATGGATTTCTGTAAGATTGCTTGTGATGTTCACAATAGACTCCAAAATTATATTGTCTTTGGTCGTAAAAACTCGCAAGAAAACTGTAGAATTTGTGAAAACGGGGAGCCGCTGCTATGTCGTTGCACAGCGCATCAGCAAATTACATTGCGCCGATGTGCAGGGGCCGTCCTGATGTCTGAAGGAATGCAGCATGTTTCAGGCATACATGCAACATCCCCCCACACTACTTGCCATCAAAAAGAAGATATGGAATGACATTGTTTTGTCTGACTTTCAGCAGTTGAACATCAGGCCATATTGCGACGCTCAAGAAAAGCCTGCCTGGCAAGATTGGACTTGTGCCACACATACCTAGCAGTATATGCTGGAGCATGATATTATTATTATTATTATTACTATTATTATCATTATTATGATTATTATTATCATCATCATCATCATCATCATCATCATGATCATCATCATCATTGTTATTATTGTTTGTTATTATTATCATCATTATCATTATTAAAGCAATATCACCCCACATTACTTGCCCCATGCTTGCCATGTCACAATGGCAGTGCACCAACTATGCAGGTTCAGGACAGAGGCCAGGGACAGAGGCCAGGGACAGAGGCAAGCATGTATGTGGTTAATTGCCAGTAAATAAGGTTCGGGTCTTACATAGCCGAACCCATGGCTTCACAGGCTTCTTTGGTTCGGGTTCGGGCTCTTCAGCTAGCTGAATGCCAGTGTCACGTGACCAGCGTCCTTCAGGAGATTGAGTCAGGCCTGCCTGTGATGCCTCTCCTGATGCTTGCTCCTGTTCTGACTGCTGGACCACCGTGGCAACACCAGGATCTGAAGGTGGTGATGGGACCCTGTGCAGTGCCACAGAAGGTCCTTGCACAGTACATGAGCCAGCTTTGCAATGAAGTTGTGCACAGATGGCGCTGCTTAGCCAATGCCAGAGGGTGCACACCTGGCGTGTGCACTGGCGGCCCGGCTGAGGCCAAGTAGAAGCGCTAGCGACGCAACGCCAACAATTCTAAATGTACTGAGTAGCTGCTGAGTGTGTGAGGGCTGTGGATGGAGCATGGCAGGTTCACTGGCTGAGGGGCGGGAGCGTCCTTCATGGCTGACCGACGCCCGAACCTGAGAGACATGCTGCCTTCCGTGACAATGGTATGCAGGTCGGCCGGTGGGTTTGGAGGCATCTTTGGCATAGTGCCGCAATCGAAACTGTGCACAGGGTCGTGCTGTGAAGTAGCAGGGCTGCAACAATGGGGTATTTGTGCCACTGTAGCAGCGGAGCTGCATGTGGGACATGCCCAATATCTGTGAGCTAGCCCTGTCGACACATCATGCCAGTCTGGTGTTCAAAAACGCAAGAATCGCACTTCTGACAGTTTTGAGCACGGGTTGAAACAGTGCACAGTGCAAGTCGCAGAAGCCACAATTGCAACAGGCTCGGCACAGTGTGCTGCAGGCCTTGCTGCGGACTGACTCAGGAGCAATCGCGCGAGCAATGCGCTTCAAGCGACAATGCATAATCCTAGGACGGCAAAACCCTACTTTGCCCATCGTGCCCACAAATGCATGCAGTCATATGCTGATTGCAAAGCTGCATTCTCGGCGCGAGCCTTATCCAATTCACATCATACGGTCTCAATAGGCCTGCATCATCACTGCATATTGTGATCTCGGCGTTGTCTGCTGAGGTGTTTGTCCGTGCAACGTCTGACCGCATCGAAAACCAATGGCATGGGGCGGCAAGGGCAGTCGAGGCATTGCTGACATAGTGCAGAGACTGACGCAGAACGACCCAGCTTTGAAATCTCTGCATGTCTTTGCCGGTCGCAAGTTTGGGCCTGAGGTCAGCTTCGTAGCCTTCACACCCATGACACCGACAAGCATCAGGACTCACAACTTCAGCTCTGACACAGGAAGTCCAGCAGCTGTGCACAGCATTAGAGGGCAACACGGTATTGCAGGAGCTATACGCAAGTGGCCACCATCTAACGCCACAGACAGCCGGTATGCTAGGTGCCATGCTGGCTACCAATACCTCACTGGTTTCTATTTGCGTTGGCGATGATGCACTTGGTGATGCTGTAAGTTCCAGCGTGCTGTCTATGTTGCACCAGATGAGTCATCCATGTATGCAAAGCTCCCAAAACATGCTGCAAGCTGTGTTGCTGCCAGGGCATGCGCATGAGAACGTGAGCATCAGCATCAGTGTGTGCATTTGTCACCAGCATTAGTCAGGGAGAAGCACCATCCATGCTTTCTTCCCTGTAGGGTGTCAAGGAGCTGCTCAAGGGTCTTCCCCAGAACGGCATTTTACAAAAGCTAGACCTTGAAAGCAAGGTGACCCATTTTTGATGCGCTCTTCTTTGCCCTTTCTGGGCAGGCCCAGGTCCCCATGACAAAGCCAAGACACTTCTTTCATGCCACATGCTCAACTCCTCTTCTTGATCTAGCCACTGCCTACATCTGCACATGTCCATCTTGAGCGGGGTCTTTCAGGCACTTGTTCAGTGATGTCTCAACAGACTGCAGTGCTTGGTTCCCACTTGCAGGGTCTTTACAACGAGAATGTCCTCATATCAAGGGTTTTAACACCAAGAGATCACTGTTCACAAGTCACATGAGAAATGTCTTTAGTATCCACCTACTTGCCACACGTGCTTGTTCACGCTTGTTGCCTTTGGACGCAACATGCGCTCTCAGGCAGGCAATCTGCCATTTTGTGCTCGTGGCGTGCGCTTTCATGAATGCAATATGCGTTCTTTATCCAGGCGATCTGCCATTACGTGCATGACACATGGCTTTCATGCATGCAATATGCGCTTTTGTGCAGGGAATTAGCCCTGATGGAGCCTCCAGCATTGCAGATGCAGTCTCTGGGCATGCAACTCTTACACAGCTCATACTCAGGCGCAACCATATCGGTGATGCAGGTATGCGTACAGCCCTGCTGAGTTGGCAGCTTCATGCATTCATTGTGACTCCGCTGCCCTTTGGTTCTGCGCGTTGAGGCTGCATGCCTTTGTGCTTTATGTTTGTTGCCCACTTGTGTCATGTTGCCTCTTTTACTGTGAATACATGCAGTGTACGTTGCGCATGTGCCGCATCGAAGTTTGCATGAGCATTGCAAGCATCCGAGAGCAAGGTGGCTCTGTGTGCTTTAGGCATGTATAGCAACTTCACGTCTAGTGCGTCGCAGGCATACAAGCTCTGCAGCCGGCTATACTATCCCTGAGGATTCTGGATGTAGTTGACTGCCACATTGGCTCGCAGGTAACAACTTCCTAGATAGCAGACTATTGCTGCATTCATCTGTCATTGATTTTTGTGACTGTTTTGTTAACTCAAACTTCATGTATGCTGCTCAGTGTGACAAGCACAAGCCGCTTGGCACCTAAATACTGTCAAAGTGGGACACACCTCCAGGCACTTGCCACCTGGGGAAGTAGTGCATCTCTTTGCGAGATTTAGTGCAAGTTCCCAGGCACACTATGTTCAGGAATTGTGCATCTTGTTTTTGTCAGCTGAAGCAAGCTCACAGCTAGGTCGCTGCTGCTGCCCTTGTCTCTAGTTGTTGTTCCTACTCAAGGCACACATGGGAGCCTTTCCATCACCGGCTCTCTCTGTCCATTGTGTACTGCAAATCCAAATCTTGCCTGAATTGCCTAAAAAGGGCAGAACCTTGATCTTTTCTAAGGATGATAGGTGGCACTCACAGGGTGCACAGAGTTTGGCGAAAGCTTTGCAAAGCCAGGATTGCCGGCTTGAAGTGCTGCAGCTGGATGACAACCCCTTGTTAGCAGCAGGTGGTACTGCCTTGGCAGAAGGCATCTTGCAGAACCAGAGTCTGCAACAGCTTCACTTGAGCAACACTGGCATTGCCGATGACGGTGAGCATGAAATCTACTTCACGTTGTGAGCATAGCTGTTTGGCTGGTGGTGAATGCTGTCAAGTCATGCTCAACTGCTGTCAAGGACAGGTGGTACAGCCCTGGCAGAAGGCATCTGGCAGAGCCAGAGTCTCCATCAACTCCACTTGAGCAACACTGGCGTTGCTGATGATGGTGAGCGTGAAACTTAGTCCACGTTGTGAGCATGGTTGTTTGGCTGGTGGTGAATGCTGTCAAGACATGCACAACTGCTGTCAAGGGCAGGTGGTACAGCCCTGGCAGAAGGCATCTGGCAGAGCCAGACTTTCCAGCAACTCCGCCTGTGCAACACTACTGTGCAACACTGGCATTGCTGATGATGGTGAGCATTACATTGCGCTGATGAGTGCAACTACTTTCTTGAAAACAGTCAGAGGGTAGAGGTTTCTGAAGTTTGACAACAGCGTTGCAACTTATGTCCATTGTTGTTGCTGCATCAAAGGTCCTTGAGTACTGCAGGATTGATTAGCAGACACCAACCGGTCCTGAGCTGAGTTCAAGAGTACACACTTGTGCCATTGACTCACCAACTCGTGTGTTGCGTATATGTCTGAGTAAGCTGACCCAAGCCCTCCAATAGCAAATCAGCTGACCGCCCTCGACCTCAGCTCATGCAGCATTGCTGACACGGGCATTTCACACATGACAGACCAGATAGCCGATCCCATTCACAGCATTCATGACAAGGCAGTGCTGAATGAGGAGTTCCATGGTGCAGCGCCCCTCCTATCAGTTCAGGAATGCGTGCATGTGCCATCAACTAGGCATCTTGTATGTTGCATGTAGGTCTGAGCAAGCTGGCTCAAGCCCTTCCAGTTGCAAATCAGCTGACCTACCTTGACCTCAGCTCATGCAGTACCCCTGACGAGGGCGTTTCAGACTTGGCAGACCAGATTGCTGACCCATTCCACAGCAGCAACCATGACAAGGCCATGCTGAATGAGGAGTTCCGTGGTGTAGCGCCCAATCCAGCCCAGCAGAAATGCGTACATGTGCCATCAAATGAGCAACTCGTTTGTTGCATGTAGGTCTGAGCAAGCTGGCTCAAGCCCTTCCAGTCGCAAACCAGCTAAAGTACCTCGACCTCAGCTCATGCAGTATCACTGACGAGGGCGTTTCAGACTTGGCAGACCAGATTGCTGACCCATTCCACAGCATCCATGACAAGGCCATGCTGAATGAGGAGTTCCATGGTGTAGCGCCCAACCCAGCTCATTTGCAAATGCTGAAGCTCAGGGATAATCAGATCAGTGGCTCAGGAGTGGCTGAGCTTGGCGAGGCACTGCAGCAAAGCTCAGCGTTGCAAACTCTGGATCTGGCAGGCAGTCAGGTACATGACACATCATAACTTACAGTACAGTACGCTGGCATGGCACAGTACGCTGGCATTGCACAGTGCACAGTACGGTACGGCACGGTACAGTATGATATGATACAGTACAGTGCTGTACAGTACAGTTTTGAGCTTGGCGAGGCACTGCAGCAAAGCTCAGCACTTTAAGCTCTGGATCTGGCAGGCAATCAGGTGCCCAGAAAGTCGTGATGTTACAGTAACTCCGATTGTAACAACTGCTTTGGGTACCAAGAAAGTTGTCCATACATTGAATTGTCCTTACTGGGAGGGACTACTGCAGTCAGGATGCAGTGATTGGTAACCAATGGTATTGTCCTTACATCAAGATTGTCCTTATATCAAGTGTCCTTACAAGAGAGTTTACTGTATCACTCTACAGACTCTAGCACAGCACCTGTGCTGGGTGTGTGTGTGGCCCAAGTCCTATCTAGTACAGCATAGCATACTGCTGTGTCTGTTGACATTCCTTGCGTTTATAGTTTGTTGTTGGCGTATGGCAAGTGAGCAGCGCATCAGTGCCCCATACAGTTGCAGAATGTTAGCATTGGGTAGAAATGCAGTGCACACAGCATATGTGCCTTTTCAAATCTGCTTATACAACTGTCCATGCAACTATCTATGCAGGGAGTTCATCTAAGCAGCAAAGCAAGGAATGTTTGTGAGCTGTGCAGGTCGGGGTGCAAGGCATACAAGCATTGGCAGCAGCATCAGTGTTGTGTAAGCTGTGCCTGTTCAACTGCAAACTTGCAGAAGAGGAAGCACAGGTGCTGCAACAGTGCCTTGAAAAGCAAGGCTTCAGCAATCTGGAAGACCTTGACCTGGCAGGAAACATGATTGAAGCTCCGCAAATGCAGGCAATACTGACGGCTCTCCAGCAGCAAGATATCGCACCAAAGCTGAAGGTAACACCGATTGCTACGACATGATGCATGTGCATTGACTTTGGCATTGCTGAATGTCTGCAGACATTGTTGTACCCAAGGAACAAAAGCTGAAGGTACATGACCAACTCAGGATGTTGCTGGTTGCTCGCAGTATGCAAAATGTGTTGTTTTTGACGGAAACCAAGGCAGTCAACCATGTGCCGCTTGACAGAAGAAACATGAGAAGTGCTGCTGAAAACTTGCTGCTGAGAAATGCACATCCTTGGTAACAGCAGCTTTGCCATGCCAATTGTATTTACCATGACATGGTTCAGCAGGTGGTGCAATCTGTTCTGTGGCTTAGCCCCACTGTGACTTTGCTTGCGCCTTCTTGCTCAACTGAGTGGTCCAACTCAGCAAAGCAGCCTGATGCATGCTGCCTGCATGTGCTGCAGTCAATGCTGCCTGGAGCAGGTGCAGCAATTCATTGACAGAAAATCACAAGAAGGTGTGTACCGTTAGGCGTCATAATGGGGACCTCTGTCTATATAGGCAGCCCAAAACTGCTGCTCTAAAAGCAACAACCAGCAGACAGTTGACCTACAAGGGGTCAGCCTTAATTCATTGATGAGCAGCAGTCTGCAGCGGTTCTCACCAAGCACTTCCATGCAGAGCAGACACTGAGGCATTGGCAAGTCAGACCACAAGAAAAACAAGTCTGTGTTGTTAGGCATCATAACGGGCGTCTCTGTCTATTAAAACAGCTCGGGACTGCTGATATAGAGCAGGCATCCGCAGAAGATTATGGGCCTCAAGGCAATTTACACGTGATGTATGTGCTGTTCAGGTGCTCAGCATAGGTGGCAACCCTGCAGTTCATTCTGACGGGTTCAACAATCTGATTGCTCAAATAAGGGAAGCAAGGTCAGGGCTGGACATTGCTTGGCAAGCTACTGATCCTGGGCAAGCTGGCGGGTGATAAAGAGATATTGCCAGTACTTGTCATATTGGTGTTGGTTGTCATTCATTGTAGCCGGTGTTGGTTGGAAAACAGATTATAGATGAGCAATGCGTCAGCGTCTCATTTATACATTAATGAGGTTGTCTAATCATATTTGGCAGGAATGTTATGCTGGGTCAACGCCTAAATGCATCACATAAAACATGCATCAACCGGCAGTCATGAACCTATGTGTAGCCACAGCGGTTGACAAAATTGTCATTGTTTGGCGCTTGGTAGGTCCCTCTATGATTGCTGCTGCAGCCGCTGCTGTACAGTTCCAGAAGGTCGACACACTGTACCGTCAATATTATGTTGGATCCTTCCCAGAAACTAGCGTCCACACCAGTGCCCTTCAGAACACCTCGTGCCGCTCTTTATTTGGCATCTCTATGACACGAGCAGACTCCGAGCTGTTTGTGTGGCTTGACTACCCTGCTGTGCAACTGGCTTGGTATTGATACTAACGGCTGATATTGAACTAATCAACAGGCATGTCCAAATCAAGCTGCTACCATAATGTTCACTGAGAATGCAGCCCCTTCCTCGTACAGGTTGATCAAGCATCACCAAGGTCACATGACTGCATGTAGGTCTCAAAGTCTTGCTGTGATCCTGTGTGAGATGTGCACATATGCTGCAACTCTATGCACAGAGCATGACATGCAGTCACTGCTCTGATGCTCTTACCATCAAGTCTGTGCCAGCACTGACAATAGCAAGTGACTTGAGATAGACCAGAGCTGTCTGCAGCATGACTACTGACTACTGAACAAGAGCTGATATACAAGTCAGCCTTCATGTGGTACGCTCATAAAATCTGCCTACTCATCTACACAGTCGGCTGACTATGGCACAGTAGCATAAGGCAAGCAATTCTGCAGGTGCACTGAGATGTCCTGCAGCATAATGTCCTCCATTACAGTGGACACCTCTTGCCACAGGGCAGCAGACGTTATTGCAGCTGCAGATCCTCGTCAATGCGCTTCATGTTCACGAGCACCCTGCAGCCAGCCGCAGATACTATCAAGGCTTGTCACAAATTGCTGCAATCCTGTCCATATGCAATGGCTTTGGCATTGGTTGATGTCTTTGGACACTATTTTGCCCAAGATATGGAAGCACCCTGCAGCAGCAGCAGCAGCAGCAGCAGCAGCAGCCGCAGCCTGTGAGCTCAGGGACAGTACATGACAATGCAGTGGATGAGCAAGCGGCAAACATCAGAGATCAAGATTGAAGACTTGGCAATGCCCAATAGCCTAATCTGTTATAAAAGCACTGCCTGCATACATGTGATACAAGCACTGCCATTTGGGTGTGATGCAAGCACTGCCTATTTGGATGTCATACAAGCACTGCCATTTGGGTGTGATGCAAGCACTGCCAGTCTGCATGTGACACAAGCACTGCCTGTCTGGATGTGATACAAGCACTACCAAATTGTATGTGATACCAACACTGCCTGTTTGGATGTCATACAAGCATTGCCATTTAGGTGTGATACAAGCACTGCCAGTTTGTGAGTGGTACAAGCATTGCCACCTAGGTGTGACACAAGCACTGCCTGTATAAATTTGATACGAGCACTGCCCATTTGGGTGTGGTACAGGCACCAACTTTTTTGGACATTAGGATCTTACTCTAGGTGGTCCCATGAGTTGAAGATGATGCCAATGGTGCCATCAGCATACAACCAGAGGTACCCAGGGACACATTTTAGCCGCACGCTGTTGTAAGGGGGAGGGAATTGACCCGCTGCCATGCTGCTTGGCTCCACTTCCCCTTTGAAGATCTGCACAACCTGCAGCAACACTGACGTGATGAGAGCTGGCTTTTGAGAGACATTTTGTATGAAAGAGTGGCAGTCCAAAGTGTCCCTGGACAGAGCTGCGCTTTGTTGTTTGGGTGAAAAATCTGCCCCGCTGCCCTGCTGCTTAACTCCAATTCTCCCTTGAAGATCTGCGCGAGCTGCAACAAAGCCGATATTACGACAAAACCTGCTTGAAGCCCTGCTGCAGAAAGGCTGGTGATACTGATGCATGTTGTAGGGGTGAGGAGGTCGTCCCGCTGCCATACTGCTTGGCTCCACTTCTCCCTTGAAGATCTGCACGACCTGCAGCAACACTGATGTGATGAGAGCCGGCTTTTGAGAGACATTCTGCATGTTATTGGAGGAGTTGCAGTCCCAAGTGTCTCTGGAAAGAGCTGCGCATTGTTGTTGGGGTGAGGAAACTGCCCCGCTGCCATGCTGCTTGGCTTCACTTCTCCCTTGAAGATCTGCACGACCTGCAACAAAGCTAAAATGCGGTGAAGTGCTCATACTGTGTGAGCCTGCAAGAGGCTGATACAGTAAACTCAAATTGTAAAGACACTCTAAAGCTTCTGTCCTTCAGCAAACGCCTGCCCGCTTGCGCATGTTCTGAATGCTTGAAGTGCAACATGCTAGCAAACAACAACAGAGCCAGACCAGGGTGAGTGTTGTAGACTGTTGTCGACAACCAACAGCGCAGAGACGTAGCTTGATTGGGCAGCAAAAACTCATTTGTGCTGTTTTTATATATTTTTTTGGGAAAAGGGGTGTCTGCAGACGTGAAGTAATGATGAAGTCAATGCATATAGATAGGGCGGCATCAACTGGTTACAAAGTCGATAAAATCCGCGGCTGCTGCTGTTGCTGAAGCTGCAATGTCTGTTTGTTGCGCTGTTTACACTAAGCATGTGCGCAGCTCAAACAACTCAACTGAACTGGTGCTGAACTTTTGCAGTCAAGAACATTGTCGCAAAGACATGGGAAAAGCCATGTTGATATGCAGCAGCTCTTTACAGAAATGCGTAGAAGCGTTTCAATCTTGTGTATGCAGCTGGCAAACTTATGGAACCTCCCTACAAACGTGTGAATGAACAGCTTCTGTACAGCTGACCTCTTTGTCAGGCGAGAGGTCATGGGCGCCAGACTCGTCAAAATGGTCAAAGTCGCCGTTCAGCAGAGACAGCTCAGCCTGATGAGTAAGCATGACGCTGTCACATGGCTGCCAGGGCTTGGCCAGTGGGGCAGCCCTCATGCGCCAGCCCTGCATTAGGGAGCTCTGCCCCATTGCCTGCAATGACAGAAAAGCACGTGAAAAAAGAAACGTATTGGTTTAGCTTTCTGTGGTGTCAGGAAGATTTCATCCATGGTGCATGGTGCAAGGCCACTTGTGGTGCCAGGAAGATCTCTAATGGTGTCAGGAGGCCATTGCATACCAGACCACACACTATTAGTGCAGCATTCTGTAATGTCACATGATGGCTGGGGCTTTGCCAGTGGGGCAACCCTCATTTGCAAGCCCTGCAGCAGGGAGCTCTGCCTCATTGCCTGCAATGACAGAGAAGAATGTGAAAGAAGCGTATTGCTGAAGCTTTCTGTGGTGTCAGGAAGGCTTCATTCACAGTGCAAGGCCGCTTGTGGTATCAGGAAGATCTTTAATGGTGTCAGAAGGCTATTGCATACCAGACAATACACCATTAGTGCAGCATTCTGTAGTGTCACATGGCGGCTGGGGCTTTGCCATTGGGGCAGCCAGCATGGAAAAGCCCTGCTGCAGAAGGCTCTGCCCCATTGCCTGCAATGACAGGCAGACATTGCTGCAAGTCAGGATGGTTGAGGGCTCAAGGCCGTGCCCAAATCACCATGTCAGCAGATAGCTGGCTACAGTGATCTCTTGATATAAGGACACCCAATATACGGACATTCTCGATGCAAGAACAATGCAACTGGGAACCCAGCGCTGCAGTCTGACTACAGTGGTACCGTTAGGTAAGGACTATTCAATGTAAGGACCATTTTCTTGGTACCCAATGCAGTCATCATACGGAGAGACTACTGTAATTGCTTTGAGAGCATGTTGCCTTCAGCATGTCGGCAAAGGACACCACACATGCAGCTGATCACTTTGAAAAGACATGCCTGCCACCAGGAAGCATGCAGTGACCTACTAGACTGCTGTCGCTGTTGCTGCTGAGCATGCTGATGCGCAGGCAGTTGCTGCTGGGACTGCTGATGCTGCTGCTGGTACGGCTGCTGCTGGTACAGCTGCTGCTGCAGGGGATGCTGATGGTGTGCGGGGTGAATGTACTGCTGCTGGCAGAACTGCTGAGGTGGTGCTTGCTGATCAGGTCACGCTGGCCCAACTCACCTTGCTGTGCAGAGCCAGCATACAAGGTACAGTGATCTCTCGATATAAGGGCACTCAATATGAAGACATTCTTGACGTAAGGACAATGCAACTGGGAACCAAGCACTGCATTTTGACTACAGCAGTACTTCTGAAAGACGACAACTTGATCAAAGCACATTTTCTTGGTCACCACTGCAGTCGTTATATCAAGAGATTACTGTGGAAACCACCAAATGCATTTCCAAACAGTGCAAGGAGGTGTTGCTGCAAAGACGATGGCTGCTCACTTGTGAAGCCACAATGTTTGCAGCCTGGTGGCTCAAATCACAACAGACCTTGATGACGCAAGTTTGCAGCATGCCAATGCCTGGTCACCTGTGTAGCCACAACGCTGGCAGCCTGATGGCTCAAGTCACAACAGACCATGATGATGCAGGTTTGCAGGATGCCAATGCCTGACAAAATCCCTGTGTGGCTCGGAGATTTGCAGCCTCAAGTCATAGCGCATTGTTAAGGTGCAATCAGCATGTCAATGGCTGGTTGCCTGTGTAGCTACAATGCTGGCAGCCTGATGGCTAAGGTCACACAAGACCGTCATCAAGAAAGTCTGCAGCATGCCAATGCCTGGTCACCTGTGTAGCCACAATGCTTGCGGCCTGAAGGTTAAGGTCACAGCAAATCATCAACAAGCAAGTTTGCAGCATGCCAATGCCTGTTCAAGGTGTGTAGCCACAATACTTGCAGCCTGATGACTACGGTCGCATCAGACCATCATGATGCAAGTTTGCAGCAGGCCAATGGCTGTTTACCTGTGTAGCTACAATGCTTGCACCCTGATGGCTAATGCCATAACGGACCATTACAATGCAAGTTTGCAGCACACCAATGGCTATTTACCTGTGTAGCCACAATGCTTGCAGCCTGATGGCTGAAGTCATAGCGGACTATCATGATGCAGGTTTGCAGCATGCCTGTGCTTCTCCAGACACCAGCCAAGGGATGCCGCTGTGTGGGAACTGGCATCTCTACTCTAGTCAAAGTATGTACAATTGGCAGCGCGCCTGCACTTCATCCACAGCAAGGCAAGTGTCAGCTTGGCCAGAGCAGGGTGAACAGGACCCATTTGAGAATCATTGAGACGATTACATTTTGGGTTTTCTAGGTGGCGCAAGTAACATACTTAAACTCAGCTTCTTGATGTGCATTTCAGCTCAAGTCTTCCCTTAGTTGTAGTGATCATGTTGAAGTTGCAATTGGTCATCAGTGGTATTGGACCTTCACATGGCTAATGCCTCTGAGCTGCACTATGTGACCAGCATGAAGCTGAACATATGTCCTATATCATGCAATGCAAAGAGCAGGTGTATGCTCCCAATGCACTGCAGCTGTACCTGATGAACTGCGATTGCCTGAGCGCCTCCTTTTGGGTTGCTTGTTAGCCATGTGACCCTGCAAGGATTATAGAGCTTTCCTTTGCTTAACATATAAGCCAAACTTCTGGCAAATTGGTCAAAACAATAGCTCACAAGCATTGACTGGCATAGCTAGCTTGTACAAGGCTGGCTGATGCAATGCCAGCATTTTCTGCAGGCAGCACGCATGCAGCACTGCAGTGAGGATTGCTGATGATGCCTGCTTGTTAAGGGTGTAAGGCTGCGCTGCTTCATGCATACACATGCGCTACAGCAATAAACCTTAGTGCCAAAAGTATGCTGCATGCTCATACATGCTGTCTCAGCAAGATCTGCAAAGTATGAGGGTTACCTGCATGAAGCGCTGCATCTCAAACTCAAAGCTCCCAGGAGGGCTTGTGCCCATCAAAGCGTCTGACGGCTCCTGCATGCACAGTCACCCAGGTATGACAAGCAGCGCTGCATTCATCCAAATGCAGCTGATTACATAAGCAAAATCCAGAAAAGCCATGATAACAATACAGCTCAACACTCAAAGAGACGCTCACTCAGCTGGCAGATGAGCTGGCGAACACAGCAGATGTGCAACATGAACCAAACATGCATAACAACTTTGACTGAGGTCTCGTTCATTGTGTCGGAACTTCAGCTCCAGTTCATATTGACACATGTTCAATGGAGAATTGACATACCCGATTTGAATTTTGAATGCCGCCTACTGCCACAGCTGTTGCAGCCTGAACAGCTTTTGTCACAGGGGAATGCTGAGTGCTAGTCTGAACCGTCAGGAGGCAATGCATGCTGTCAACATGCTGCACTGCTGCGTTGTGACTTGGTCCAACTTGCTGAAATGGCTCTGAAAATGGCTCTTGCCCAGGAAGTTCATAGCATAGCTTTCTGCCTTCCGCGCAGCACTGTCCCCAAACAAACACGTACAATGCTGGTTTGTCTGTTGGTTTGGAATGACGCCATACCCCAATCAAGCCATCAAGTTGCTTAAGCACAGGATACAACTCCCTGTATATGCAGCAGCGATCGAAAAACAAGCTTTGACTGCTGCCTCTGACCAGCAATACGTGCAAGCATATATGTACCGATACGTGTGCGGGTCAGAGATGTGGCGAAGGAGCTGCGGACTGTCCAGGCTTGACTTTCGATGACTGTTAACTTTGCTTTGGCCCGGGGATGGAGTAATCCAGCCTCTCAGCTGGGCCCTGTCAAGCGTTGGGAAGGCAGAAGTGCACAGCGATTGCCACACGCCTTCTTGATGTACCACAGACCGCATGCCTTTGCTCACTTGGCAACACCGAGCCAAGTCAGTGATATGAAGCCGTGTAAGTATCCGTTCAAGTACGTGATACTGCAGATTCAACAACGGACAGGGGTCCGAAGCCGAGCCAATACAAGCTTCGACAGGCATCACAGAGGCAGGTCCCGGACGCCGCGCACACGCGCGAACAGAACGCACAGTGGCGCCTGCGCACAATCCTGCGTCACAATCAAGTGCTCGAAACGCCAGCGCGAAGAAGAGCTTAGAAAGAGTCGAGCAGGCTCCCCTTCGACATTCGAGTTGAAACTCAACCATTCTGTGCATTGAACGCTTCTGCGAGGTTCGCGAACAACCTCGATCGCTCAGGGGATCGACGAACGGCGTCTGTGCGCAATTCATGTCACTCCTGTTAGCACCCTTCTGGACGCGATGTAGGCAGTGATCAGCGTGTCAGCATCGTGTAGCACGACCGCTCGATATGGAAAGCTCGCCCTCACAAGACCTCGGCTTGGCGGATGCGCACGACACTCTGTCCACTTTGGACTACATCGTCCATTTTCTGCACACGGAAGGCTTTTATGCCGCAGAGGAAGCTCTGCTACGCGAGATTGAGAACAGATACCCAGAGGGCGACGAGGCACTGCAGGCCGACGACGCGTCTGCAAGCGGTCGCCTTGCAGACAACAGTGCGCACGATGCTCCAAGCAGTCCCCTTTTCGCTCCCGCGGACTCCATCGACCACGGCAGCAGGTCTGGTCACTAAGCCTGCCTTCGCCCTTGCCGCACCTACCTTGAACGACATCTGACTTTCCTGCGCAGCATCGGAGATTGGCAACATACACTGGAAGTGATCCAGACGGCGCCAGCCCGTAGACAAAGCCAGCAGCCACAGAGTGCCAATCAGCCACAGACAAGTAAGCACTTCCTTCTCCAGAAACTTGGGTCATCAAGCCTGGCATGATAGTCTGATTGCCGGGCTCTACCATGGGCTCTACATATATGTTATCAAACATTGCAGCACGAGCACTAAGCTTCCATGATGCTGAAGAGGAAGTTCATTCAAAGAATGATGTGCCATGTGGCAAAACCTTCAGTCCTGTGGAGTGCTTACAGGCCAGGAGGAGCTTGGTGAGTCCACACATGACTCAGATCGTGATGACTACTCTGATGAGGATGACCCTGGGTATACCCGTCAAGACATCAGAGGCCAGGAGGCATTCATTTCCAGGGAGCTAGACTTGAGTGATGACGAAGGCAGCCATCGTGGGCCGCTCTCATACCCACCACCCTCCCCAGGGCTCAAGCCAAGTCACAGCAGTGACAAGGCATCCAGCTATATGGCTGAGCCGCCTGGCACCTCAGTCTATGACTCAGAGGCTGCGTCAGAACAGTCACACATCAAACGCCATCAGCCGGATGGCAGCAGCATTCATGCATCTCAGCAGCCTTTCAATCTGATCCTTAGACCAGACCCAACCATTCTGGGTACAGCCAAAGCAGACACTGCTGCAGACGCTGTACCTGAAGCTCCTGATGTTGATGCCAATACTGCTGCGTTACAAGCTGATGCAAGTCAGAACAAGCCTGAGTCGTCAGCATCTTCTGCTAGTTTCACAAACACAGATGTTTCAGGCAGAGATGTAGCTGGTGAAGCGACTAGATCCTCGTCACCATCAAACAGCGATACAACATCAAAGCCTGCTGACGAAGCTGTTCAGAAGCCGAGCATTGTGCATCAGACGTCTGGCATCCGCTACCTGCTGGATAACCTCACTGAGAAGGTGACTGATGCATTCACACGGCATGGGCCCAAATCAACTCCCAGACCCACAAACATCAGTGAAGACCCAGATGCAGAACCAGAGGAAGAAGAAGCTGAACAGGCCTTGAGTGGCCTGATGACATTACGAGGCGGCAACATGGGTAGCAGGTAGACACCAAAGCTGATCATTGCACTTGCTTGCTTGCATTTGGAGCTACTCTGCAGAACCATTGCTGTCTCTGGGTGCTCCTTGTCTTGGGCATGTCATTAAATATTCTTCCGCTTCTGTTGCTTATATGAAGCCATTCACTGCAGCTGCACACCATCAGGCCCCCCTGAACACTTGCTGTTGTATGTGTGTCCCAGTGCAGTACCTCTGAACAATCGTACATGGGTGTTGGCATGTGCCCAGCATGCAGATAGTGCTGCAATGACTGATGTTGTCCATCTGGCTGTTGCAGTCACCCAGTGCAGACTCCAACAAAAGCCCAGAGTTCCTTAGGGGACGGTGACAGTGAAAACTTCAGCTTTCCGGTGACGCCACCCTCAGAGCCGGCACCTGCTGGGCCTGTCTTTGGGCATGGCTTTGGCAGAGCATCCAGCGGCGTTTCTCATGGCGTGAGTCTCTATCTTGACTAAAGTTCCGTGTCAATGTAGTCTTCTATCTGGCAATCTGGCAATGTAGTCTTCTGTATGCAGTGAGACCCATGTTCTTCTGTGCAAGATGTACACAAGTTCCAGCGTTGCACAGTTACACTGTGGCTTGCTTGCTGACCTGCTGTGCAGCTTTACCCTGCAGACCGCCAGTGGTTTTTAGGCAGCTTCGTGATGTTGCTGTGGTGAATGCCTTGACAGCATCTCCCTGTTGTAGTGTCTTTCAATGTGATGCCTGTTCATATTTTTTTGCCATGTTTGATGCATGTTAATGAACTGTCAATCTTGCAGGAATCTGAATACACTACAGATGGTCGGGATAGCCACCCTTCACCAAGTGGCACCTCACATCAGAGCGATGTCTCCCCTCATCAGAACACTGCAGGTAGGCATCAACATACATCTTGAACGCTTTGTCACGCCTCAATCCCCAGCAAACATGCAACAACTTTGCCAGAAACTTGATCTGACTTTGTGAAAATCAGCTACACTAGAGACAGTCTGTATGGCCCTACATTGAGTCTCTAGTAGACATTGAATTGTGTCCTGTGGCCCCTCTGTGGGTCTCTGAAAGGACGCCACGTGTAACAGTAACAGAACCAATTTGCATGCAGCTTCTCACGGCTGCCATGATGCTGCAGCGCATGCCACACCTTGCATCAACTAAAAGTCGCAGGCATGCTGTGGCCTGTTTGTGCCCTGTGATGTGAGGCGCGAGCAAATTACGCCTCAGCTATGCAGTCGAGTCGAGTAAATCTGAGACAGCTGCAGCTGAGATCGCTCTGTCTGAGCTGTGCTGTCTGCTGCGTTGCTGCTGTTGGTCACGAGCCATAATGCAGAAGCAGTGACTTCCAGGCGATGTTGCAAACGTCTACCTGCATGCTGTGGCCTCACTGGCTTTTGCCCTTTACTGCAAGCCTTTATGCCATCTGAAAGCTGCAGTGCCATCAACTGCCGGCAGCATCTCAACTTACCAATTCAGCTGTGATCAGCAATCACGGCAGGCAGACTCAACTTACAGTCTCAACTAATGTTGCAGCAATCAGGACGTCACCAAACCTGGTGTCATGCTGCTGATCTGCGGTGTAGCATCAGGACATCACTGACATAACCTCACAGTGCCAAGTCATGGTGCAGGGAGGTCAGAACGGCGGCGGCATCGCACGCTCATTGATGTCATACAGGACCTGGAACAGGAGAATGCTGCAGAGGTGGCCAGTAGTGGTGTGTCTCCTGCTAGTGATCGCCCAATGCCACTGGACCTGTCCTGCTCAATATCTGGCTCCCTGCCACCTGAACAAGGTGAGGTTGCATGCTTTCCACATGTGTGCTCAGCAAGAGACCAATAATACGTAGGTCTCAGCCCCGGTTCCCAGAGCAAGGTGAGACGTGAAGCCAAAAGCCTGTTGTTGCATACAGCTTGGCTGCTCAGCATGAAGACAGAAGTTGCAGATCTTGCCAGCAGATAAGTGTCTCCTGCTAGTGAATGCCCAGTGCCCCTGGACCTGTCATGCTCAATAGTTGGCTCCCTGCCCCCTGAACCAGGTGGGGCCTGAGATCAAAAACTGCTTGTTGCTCACACTTTGACTGGACAGCATGAAAGTAGCAGAGGTGGCCAGCAGCGGGGTGTCTCCTGCCAGTGACTGCCCAGTGCTCTTGGACCTGTCCTGCTCAATATCTAACTCCCTGCCCCCAGAAGGTGAGGCATGAGATCAAAAGCCTCTGACTGCTTTCAGGTTAACCGCTCAATACCGAACAACAGCATGTCGACCCGTCCTGCTCAGTATCTGGCTTCCTGCCTCCTGATCAAGGTCAGGATGAATGCTGTCACATATTTTGTCTCTCTTGGTTGCCACTTGACACCTCAGCATGCAGACCTTGCACTGCGCGTTTTGGCATAGATGCCAGGCCTGCGTGGCAAGCTGCGTCTTGTCAGGCTGGCTTGCTTTGTGCATCATTCGTTAGCAATGAATGCTCAGTTGGTGAACAATACACAAAACATGTCCGTTTAGGTCTTTATGAGGCAACTTACGTCAGCAATAAATGCTCAGTTGGTCAAGAATATAAAAAAGATGTCCTTTCAGGTCTGCATGAGGCAACTCCTCAGCATGCACAAAAGCAATCCCATTGCTGAACAGATGGTGGAACATCTAAAGATTGTCTACTGTGATTCTACATGTAGTGAGAGTGATCACAATGTGGCAAGTGAGTGAAGAACTGTATAACCATAGGTGAGGATGACATACAGAAAGGGGAACCCAGCTCAGGTTGGGGGCCTGATTGAGGTTTCATGCAAATTGAGTCAGGTGCTACAATGTGGTTGGCAACTATTTAGTTTGATTACTGTAGGTGAGGATGACGCACAGAAAGGGGAACCCAGCTCAGGGCGGGGGTTGCCTCATCATCTGAGACAAAGCGGCGATGGCAGTGAGCCTGTGCCAGCACCTCCAGGTAAGCAGTGACTCACCATACTCGTCATTTCAGCGATTAATACTGTAAAATAACTGCATATTGAGTATTACTTGCTGACTCTGACGTATTGTGTACAACAATTCGCACTGCATTTCAGTGATTCATATTCTGAAATGCTGCATATTGCATGTTACGTGTTGAGTATAATATATGGCAATTCAGTGTAAAATCATCTTCTGATATACATACACAGGCTTTTTGATTGTGTAAACTTGTGCAACTAGGAAACAATCACCGCATTCTGACTGCATTGGTGCTGGGTAAGGACAACTTGATGTAACAACGGTCTTGTTGAGAACAACAGCAGTCTTTGCATCAAGTCAATGTTATAGCATGCTTGGCAGGCCTGAATGCATGAGGGGTTCCCTGTCGCTGACAATTGCACCCCTGCTGCAACATATGGGAGGCTATTGACGCTCATATCACTGCGCGTTGGTCGTTCCCCATCTGTTGTGGCAAGCCTGCAAGGCAGAGATCTTTTCAACATCAGAGCTTGTTTGTTGCTGAGGGATCTGCTGTTGCTGACAAATGTATCCCTGCTGCAACGCATGAGAGGCTATTGATGCTCATATCACTGCACACCGGTCATTCTCCATCTGTTGTGGCAACCCTGCAAGGCAGAGATCTCTTCAACATCAGAGCTTGTTTGTTGCTGAGGGATCTGCTGTTGCTGACAACTGCATCGCTGTTGCAATGCATGGAAGGCTACTGATGCTCATATCACTGCACGGCGTTTGTCCCCCATCTGTTGTGGCATGACTGCAAGGCGGAGATCTCTTCAACATCACAGTTTGTTTGTTGCTGAGACTGCAATGGGGATCCACTGATGCTGACAATTGCACCCCTGCTGCAACATATGGAAGGCTATTGACGCTCATATCGCTGCACGTTGGTCGTTCCCCATCTGTTGTGGCAAGCCTGCAAGGCAGAAATGTCTTCAACATCAGAGCTTATTTGTTGCTGAGACTACATGAGCGATCTGCTGTTGCTGATAAGTGCATCTCTGCTGCAATGCATGGCAGGCTACCGACGCTCATGTCACTGCACGTCGGTAGTGCCCCATCTGTTGTGGCATGACTGCAAGGCAGACATCTCTTGAGCATCAGAGCTTGTTTAGGTCTTGAAAGTTGTACAGCCACTACATGCTCAATGCACCACAAAGCATGCTCTGAATGTGCTGAGCTCTGTGTGCAGCATCTAGCAGGTTTCAGACTGCAAATGATATCCATTGACAGCATAGCTGTGCGAGATACTTGGCATTGTGATTGGAGACAAACTCTTCTGAACGAAAGTCGCCCCTGCATTATCCTTACTTGCTCTGGCTCTTTGAGTTTCTGCATAACAATCATTAGTGCGGCAACAACTGCCGTCTCAAGTCTGAAGTTGATACCTGACCTGCATAAGGCATATCCCAGCAGTGATGCAGTGCAGGTCTTGCTGCGGCGACAGTCATTACTGCAATGAAAATGCCAGTTTGCGCAGCAGCAATTGCTGGAACAACTGCTGGAACGAATGCTTCCAGATCAATAACAAGGGCAGCAACAGCTGTTGTCTCAGGTTTGGAGGTGACACCTGACCTGGCAGTGGCGTGTCCCAGCAGTGACGTTGTGCCTGATGTACTGCAACAGTGATAAGCAAGGCAGCAACAAACGCTGCAACAACTGATGCAACAGCAACTGCCGTAGAAAGGCTTCAAGCCTGAGGCACCTAACATTTGTGCTAGAATGCATACTTCACACCCTGAAGAATATACGTATCACTGTTATCATCCATGTTGTCATCATTGTCATGACGTTTGTGACGACATGGATGATAACATGACTTTTCTCATTGTTGTTTTAAGCGCAGTTGTTAAGGAATTTGCTGCCGTCGCAGGTTTGGAGGTGATACCTGACCTAGAGGTGACATGTCCCAGCAGCGATGCAGTGCCAGATGTGTTGCCTCCTTCTCCCCAGCCCCCTGGCTTTTCTGGCTCCAGGAGTCCTGAATGTGAGTACCCTGCACTATTATACTGATCAGAACAATCATTGGGGGAAAGCCAGTAATATAGTTGTTGCAACTGATGACCGTATCGCTCAGCATTGAAGTGAAGTAGTTCAAGGGACACAATGCCGAATGTGTTGCCTCCTTCTCCCCAGCCCCCTGACTTTTCTGGGTCCAGAAGCCCCAAACATGAGCACCCTAGACCCTACTGGTGAGCACAGCATTCTTTGCAGCAATGCAGAGCAACGCAAGATAGTAGCTGCAAAAGCTTGACCACTGTTGTCAACACTGGCGGCAGCTTGCTGCAAAGTAGAGTGTATAAGGTTTTGCAACAACAACGGGCGCTTGATGACTGTTGTCAACACCAGCGGTAGCTTGCTGCAAAAGAGAGTGTATAAGTGTTTGCAATGGCGAGCGCTTGATGACTGTTGTCAACACCAGCGGCAGCTTGCTACAAAGTAGAGTGTATAAGAGTTTGCAATGGCGGGCGCTTGAGGCACTGTTGTCAACACCAGCGGCAGCTTGCTGCAAAGTAGAGTGTGTAAGAGTTTGCAATGGCGGGCGCTTGAGGCACTGTTGCTTGCTTGAACTGCCATGATGACACAAAGGCATCAACGCCAGGATTCTGAGATTCTGAAGCTGCGCATTACAATACCAAGAGCGCCAGCTACTGCTCTGATTGCGCAATGATTGCACAATCGCAATGATTGTGCAACAATTGCGCAACATCTTGAACATGAATGAACATCGCGACGTGAATGAATATGAATGAACATCGCAACAATTGCGCAATATCTTTAGCTGCTACCATGGCCTTGTGTTCTCTAGTTCGTCAGTGTCCTCTGTCTATGCATGCAATAATTTGGCACTGACATGGCAAACATATTTACATGGCAATGGGACGCTTTTTGTGCCTGCTGCAGCTGAAGCTTTTGCGAGTCAAGCAGACACAGACTCAAACGCAGTCATCTACGACTATGATGCTGACTATGTGGATCGCAAGTATGAGCTGTTGAGTCTGAAAGTCATTCACCGCCGGCGGCGCACTGGTTTTGAGGAGACTAAGGATTTCCCCATCAGAGTGAATGACCTTGTGGCTGGGCGGTATCAGGTGTTGCTTTCTGCTGCTTTGTGTCGCTTGAGATGCTGGATATTCTGCACTGCTTTCTGCTGCTCAGCATTAGGTCCTCAACAAGAGATGTCATTTTGTGTGCTGCATGTCTGGTGCCTATACGTGTGACATCATGCTCGGCAGCCAAGCATAGATTTGTTTGTTTGCTTGCACAGGCCTGGCATCGGAGCACAATGTATCTCTGCACCCATTTGCTGCATATGAGCATTGATGTATGTGATCACCAACTTAACAACAATGAGGTTACACTTTCCAGCACACGTGCTAGGTGTGTGTGGCCCGAGTCCTGTCCCGCCAAACCGGCATGTTCTGAGCATCACAATAAGGAAGGTTGATGTTCAACATGCGAAAATCAGACAAAACAATGTTGCCAATTTGTACAAAACGTATTGCAGGTGATGGATTTCCTGGGGTCTGCAGCCTTCAGCAAAGCTGTGCAAGCGCTTGACACCAAGACTGGCATGCTTGTCTGCCTAAAGATCATCAAGGTAACCATCTCATGGTGCAGAACCTCCAAGCTAAAGCATATGCCTTAAAGCTGAATGGCGCTAAGCCTCACATGCAGAGCTCATGTGTAGCATAAGAATAATGTTGGGGAACAATTGTCATGCTTATCACCTTGATGAGCGGTGTCAATGACAGCTTGCAAGCTGTGCATCCCCTGAAGCACAAGTCTCCTGCAAAATAGCAAGGTGTCCCTGCCAATGCAGAAGTGTTGTTGATGAGTACAGCAGAGACAACACGATTTCCCAGACCAGTTTGACCTAATCTTTGATTTTGCTCATGATTATGTTGTTGTTGTCATCTTACTGTTTTGTACTATATGTATTCCTTTTGCTGATTGCAGAACAACAAAGACTACTTTGACCAAAGTCTGGATGAGATCAAGCTGCTGAAGTACATCAATTTGAGACAACACGATTTCCCAATCCAGTTTGACCTAATAATTGATTGTGCTCATCGTTTTGTCAATGTTATCATCTTAGGGTTTGTGCTAACGTATTCTCTTTGCTGATTGCAGAACAACAAAGACTACTTTGACCAAAGTCTGGATGAGATCAAGCTGCTGAAGTACATCAATGAGGCAGACCCTGATGATGAGCATGGCATGCTGCGCCTCTTTGACTATTTCTACTACAAGGTACAGTAAACTCTCCTTATAAGGACACGTGATATAAGGACATCTTCGATGTAAGGACAACGTCATTGGTAATCAACTCTACATTCTGACTGCAGTGGTTCCTCTGAGTAAGGACAACTTGATGTAAGGACAATTTCCTTGGTAACCAATGCAGCTGTTATATCAAGAGATTACTGTACACCACACTACCATACATCAAGAAGCCTGTTGTGCAGTACTGACAAATGCGCATGTGTGCTTGTAATCCAACTGGTCATGCTTGGCTTTGAGGGTGTTGTCAGCACAGCTGGTTGGGCCCTGGGGGTTGCAGCAAACTGTCCATTGGCACCACTGGGGTTGGGGCAGTAGGAGTATGTGCTTCTGTCCACACAGTTGGCAAAGAAGCCATTTGGTCAGTTGCAGCTTATAAACAGCATATTTCCTGCTTGGCAGTTCAAATAGCTGTTCGGCAGCCAAGCATCTTGATCAGTTGCATGCTCTTGCAAGGCATGTTCTCGGCCTTGCAAATGCATTCTCAGGAATATCATGTGATGTATCTGTGCAGGAACACCTGTTCCTTGTGTGTGAGCTGCTCAGAGCAAATCTGTATGAGTTTCAGAAGTACAATAAGGAGAATGGGGACGAGCCTTACTTCACTTTGCCTCACCTGCAACGCATAGCGCAGCAGGTCAGTCATTCACTACATTCCTTCATCGTAAACATGGGCGAGGCATGCTCAGCAGGTCAGTCAGGGCCTGCCCAATGCAATGCAGATGCCTGCAATGCCTTTGTCACATTCTAATCAGCAAGCAGCCGAGAAACCCTCATTGCCGTGTTGTGTATAGCTTGCCTTGACAGCATGATAGTCATTGTTGTTTCTGTCACCTGCTCTCACACCTCTGACAGCAATGCAGTAAATTGTGTTGCCTGCCACTGAAGTTGCAGTTGCCCTGACATGGCGAATGAAATGGTGTCTAGCTGTTCAGCCATAGATACCACAGTCATCTTGCGCCCGGGCTGCCTTTTAGACAGAACTTCACGTTATGGCGCCTAACGGCGTAGACTTTTCTTTTCTTTTCTACAGTCATGTTATGTATTACAGGTGCTGCGCAGCATAGCCTTCCTGCACTCCTTGGACTTGATACACTCAGATTTGAAGCCTGAAAATATTCTTGTCAAGAGCTACAGCAGGTCAGGCATGATGCTGCTGCAGAACGTCATTCTGTTGTTCTATGACCCTATCAGCAGCGCTCAGCATTGCTACTGCAAAGATTGCCTGACTCAGCAGATCACCCTCACTTTCATTTTTGTGAGCTTCACGGTATATGGGTCAACATCAGCACATCAGTTTGAAATACATCACTGTCTATGCTGAACAGCAGACTTGCTGTGAATGTGTGCGCCCTGGAAAGCAACAGTATCAGTATGATTGCCCGTCGATTAGGTGAAAGCGTGAATGTTGGCGCCATACAGGTGTGAAGTCAAGGTCATAGATTTGGGATCATCCTGCTTCATCAGCGATCATCTCAGCTCGTATGTACAGTCGCGCAGCTACAGAGCCCCTGAAGTCATTCTGGGCTTGACTTACGACCAAAAGATTGACATCTGGTCCTTTGGTTGTATCCTAGCTGAGCTGCTGACTGGCAGCGTGCTGTTTCAGGTATGCAAAGCAACCACAGCATATGCTGTGCTGATTCCAACCAGCACTTGGCCACTAAGGCAGCTCCCTACAGTTTTTGACTTGCCTGGTCAACGCTGCATGATGGTGCTGACTTGGCTGGTCAACAATGGTGCTGACTTGGCTGGTCAATGATGCATGCTGGTGCACACAAGCTAATGCAATCAGTGTGTCTGCAGTGATTCAGCTCAGCATGTTCATTACAGGCATGCAAGCACATTGTAAGCAGTGACTCATCAATGGCATGACTTGACATGCAGAATGACTCCCTGGCTACTCTGTTAGCACGACTAGAGGGCATCCTTGGTCCTTTACCACCGCATATGGTTAGGAAGGGCCGCTTCTCGCACCGCTTCTACACCAGGCAGGGCGTCATCTATGAGCGCTCACAGAGAACGGTAAGTGCAACAGCTGCAATCCCTCATGCAAGGTTTATACTACTGTATATGGCCGTCCAACAAGCAGCTTGCGGTCTTTCCCGAAGCATCACACATCAGCTGTGCTATGAACGCCCTGAAGCATCACACATCTGATGCAGATAGCTGTGAATGTGTGCCTCTGCCTTTAGCGCACAGCTGACACATGCATTGTAATAGGCAAGCTTGGGCAAGCCAATGGACTAACAATGCCTTGAAATCAACAGCATGTCAGAACTGTGCTTGGCTGCAACATTGGTCCTGCTGTCTTTGCAGGGTCGATACGAGTTTCTGACTCCCAAGCATACTACGTTGAGTCACCGTCTGGTAGGAGCTGACCAAGGATTTGTAGAATTCGTCACATGTTTGCTATCTGTAGATCCAGCCAAAAGACCAACAGCAGAAGCTGCGCTGCAGCATCCATGGTTGCAACATCCATATGAGGTTCAGGCAGATGTGGCATAGAACAGTGTATAGCAAGCAGCCCATTGATCAAACGAATCCATCCGTATTATTTTGTAGTGGTTCACATTTGATTTATGCGTGTATCAATTTGCTCGAGAAATGGTGCCGGTCGCACTTTTCAGCTTATTTATGTGTTTGCAACGTGAGTATGTAGCTGCATGGCTGCAAGAGACATGCAGTGTCTGCAATAAACTGAGGTCGTTCAGGTCTAGTGGGATTTTGCAGGCAAGATAAGCACGTCAAGCTGTTGATGTTAGCACTGTAATGGTCGATTGTACTATAACAACCAATCTTCAGCGATGCTCTCCAGGAGGATGCAGGTGTTACAGAGCCTGCAACACGTCCACATGCTGTGTACAGCACAAACCACATCACAGCCCTGATCATCGTCGTACTAAAACAAAAAACGGAAACCAACCATACACAGTGTGAGGTCCGTTGCTAGCTCAAGACTTTGGCAAGAAGAATACAGCAGTACAAAATGTATGCACACCACAAGGCGCACTTGAGGCTCATCGTACAGGGTTGGTCGGTATCATAAGACACACTTGCAAAAGACAGCAGCCTCTTCACATACATAGTCTCATTGCTCATGCCCTCTTGCAGCTGGCATTCTCCATTGGCCTGACAGGTGTGCTTGCCAATGTCTGACGTATACAGCAAGACAGCGTCCTGCCTGTCAGAACAAGTTCAAAATCTGATGGTTTCGCTTGTTTCCTGATCCTCATCAGCATCAGGAACATGCGATGAAGCCATCTGCTGCGCTTGGCAATCCTCACACCTGAAGATCTTAGTAGCTGAGTTGCTGTAGAACTGATCTCGAAACTCGTCCTTGGAGTATCCCAAGCAGCTAGGGTGAAACCTGCATGCAACGCGATGCTGCCATGTTGCTCAGTCAAAATCCGTTTCCTCACCAACATTGACTATTATGCAGATATAAACAAAGCAGAAATGACAAGCACAGGCGAGGTGCAATGTTGAGCACTTAATGTGAGTTGCGGAAGCGTGGCAACAAGCAGCACCTCGTTGCTGCAATGTGCATGTGCACAGCGTCTCATGCAGTAAATGCTCTTTGCATCCAAAAATGATTAACAGTCAGCGAAGTTGTTTTGACGGTCAGCAACAGGTCATACCAGGATTGACAGCTTGGACACTCAACCATATGTTTGTCTGGATTGAATGGCATCTGACATTTGCAGTACCTGTACATGACAAATTACAGGTTGTGTTGAAGACATTGCTGCAAACACAATGCTAGTGCCTGAGTTGCTGCGTTTATGGGCAGTTGCCTTACACAGCTATCTGATCAGGCTGGAAAGTTTCTGAGCCTGCCTGCAAGCCAGCAGCAGCAGCATGTCAGCGATTGTCAGCAACAACACTCCGGCAGCAGCAGCAGCAGCAGCAGCAGGAACTGCAGCACTTACCAGGTAGGTGAATCTGGAATACAAGTCATTTTGCGTCTTGGTTGGCAGCTCCTGCAAGCATTTGGGTGCTTCAAGCTTTGACTGCAACTTGATGACATTTGAAACTCGACGCTGTGAAAAGCGAATGTGCCACAAATGTATGCGTGCAATTTACAAGTCACCTAAGCTGATACATGAAATGCAGGGTGTGTCTAGAATGCTTACTGCTGAACATTTACATGGTAACTTACCATGTATCCCTCTAGAGTGTGAATGTTGCATTTGCTCACAATGCTAGCAATAGGCTGCAGATGCGTCTCCACATGGTCAGAGGCCATCACTTCTCGGCGGCCGTGGAATGCCTACAACTCAAGCAGATCACTGTTAGACACAGAGGCTAAGCCAAGCATGGCCCAGCTTGCATGCTGTCACATTTTGGCACATACCCTGCGACCGCTGCAAGTCTCTTCTGGTCTGTAGTACCATTTGACTCGCATGGCAGTATCCTTGTTCTTGCCAACTATATTCTCTATTCTGCATATCTGCAAGTGTAGCAGGTGTTCAAATTTGGATCAGTCTGAAGTCACTGGCTTACACATGCACCTCGACTTACAAATGGAGCCGCCTTATCAGCTTCATTGAGAAGCAACACGTTGTCTCCGACTGCATCAAAGTTTGAACAGTGAGTGAGACCGTCTGGACTTTGGCCATGCAGGGCATGCAGCAGGGGCGACCGTGGAAACACCACCTTTGTATGCGACGCCTTTATGCTCAAACACCTTCGCCTGGCCCTTCCTGTGAGACATTGTGCTTCGAAGCCAAGAGTGATTTTGCTGCGCTTAAATTTCAACAAATATGCATATCAAGCTAGTCGTCCGGCAAAAACCGCCTCGAAAGCGACAGACTAGGTCTCTTTTGTTGCGATCAACACGTTTGCGGTGTTCAAGTTCCCTGTGCGTGATGCAGCGAGCAGAGTAACGACCGGACAGCTCGGTCAAGGCACATGGTGCGCATTCGCCACTCAGGCCAGGTTCCCACAGCTTGGCAAACGCCCCTCATCACCCCTATCCTGAAGAGGGGGGACCCAGTCGACACCAGCAACTACAGACCAATTGCAGTTGGCGGACCTCTCATCAGGCTACATACAGGCATCTGCACAGGCAACCATCGCATCACGCAGTACACGGAAGGTCAGCAGCTGCGCTCATCACTCAAGCCGGTTTTGTCCACACCTCAGCACCATTCATCAAGCCTTTGTGCTACAAGACATAGTTGATATACAGTTGCATGCCAAACAGCCCTTGTATCTTTGCTGTGTTGATCTGAAAGCTGCATATGACGAAGTCCAATGGCCTCGGACATGGCAAGTTCTGGAATGAGTAGGCATACATGGCAACATGTTATCTGCTGTCAAATCTGTATGTGCTGACTGTCTGGTGGCAATGAAATTGAATGGTTTTCATGATGAAACCCAATCTGCATCAGAAGGTTCACGTCAGGGTTGTCTACTTAGTGCTACCTTGTGTGATCTTTTCCTGGACGGTCTTCACAACGATCTTCAGTCCTCCATGCCAGATATTCAAGCCCAACATTTAAAGCTTGCAGACACAGAATATGCTGATGATGTGCTGTTGTTGGGCCACTCTTCAGCGCAGTTACAAGGAGTCATCAATGGCATGGCATGGCCGTTTGCCAAGCTGTTCATCTGTGATCTCCTGTGAGGGAAGCTGGTCTGGGTGGTGAGGTGTTGCCCTCCAGTGGCCTCCGTTCTTCTTCTTTGAAGCCGATTTGCCCTCGATAAACTTTATTTTCAGCCCAGTACTTTAGCCGATTTGATTGGGACCCAAGATCGCCTGAGGATGAGGTAGGCAGTGAAGTTGCGACACAGCGTAGGATAAGCGCAGGTCTATTAAATTGCAGCATACGTAGTGTATCGTGCCTAGACAGCTGCAATGGCTTTCGCAATGCAAGCCCTCAGCTCTAAGACAGCCTTTGTCGGCAAGACCGTCGAGGTCAGGAGCGCCCCCGTAGTGTCAGGAAAGGCCCTGCGTGCACCCGTTGTAGTCAAGGCACAGCAGCAGGACGCGGTAAGTGTCAGCAGGACATGTCGGAAGGAGCTGTGACCAGCAGCATGGCGAAAATGCAACAAGTCAGTTGTGACCTATCGGGGATGCACGCAGGCTGTCAGCAGACGTGCTGCATTGGGGCTTCTTGCTGGAGCTGCAGCTCTCGTCACTAAGAACGCACCAGCAGAGGCTGCGTTCGGAGACGCTGCCAACGTCTTTGGCAGAACCACTAACAAGTCAGGTACAGATCAAAGCTCGGGGATCTTCAGTCAGCCTTAAGTGTAATCCAAGAACACAAGCCTCGTTTGTGCAGGATTTGTTCCCTACGCTGGCGAGGGCTACGCCTTGTTGCTCCCCTCAAAGTGGAACCCTTCAAAGGAACGTGAGGCAGAGGGAGTTCAGCTGAGGTATGCAGCAAGCGCACGCAAACCACCTGTCAATGTGCTGCTATATCTTGGGGACAAAGGTGTCCAAAGACATCCACCAATGCCAAAGTTGATGCACATGGTTGGGAGTGTACAAATCCATGTTCCTCAGAGTTTCAGGCATTGTCACCATCAGCTGATGTCCAATGGGCATTCTAACTTTTGCAGGTATGAGGACAACGGTGATGCTGTCAACAACTTGTTAGTAATCACCAAGCAGACTGGCAACAAGTCTATTGAGGACTTTGGCTCTCCAGACAAGTGGCTGCAGGAGAATTCCAAGCTTCTAGGAGAGGATGTATGGAAGGGTGAGCCATTGTCAAAGTTTAACCATTTATGCAACTATGGCACCTGCAACCACACAGCATGTTCTTCAGTTTCTGCAGCAAAGTGCGTTTTGATGTCAACTGTGCAATGATCAAATTGGCTCCATTAGTGATTGTGCATCCAGTAGTGAATGACAATGTACTGGTCAAATTGGCTCCTGGAAATCGGTTATGCTAAGTGTTAACTGACGTTTTAGCAGATCATGCCAATGCACTTAATGCATCACCTATGTTGCTGCCTTTATTTACAGAATCACCATTTATGGTGCCTCACAGGGTAGCAATTGTGTTTGATGGTACCTTGCAGGTCTGTCTAGATCTGAGGGCGGCTTCAAGGAGAACAAAGTGTCCTCAGCCTCAGTCTTGGATGTACAAGCTGCCAACGACAAGAAGGGCAAGCCATACTACAAATACGAGATCTTGACTAGGACAGGTCAGGCTTAAATACCTGATGGCGACTGCCTGTATTGCAGCTATGCATAGTGACTGCACAGCTGCAAGCCAAGGCAGATGGAGAAGTGCAAACTTAAGTCATGCAGCAATTCACAGCTTTGTTTGTCTTGGCTTTACATGTCGATGCTTGCCTGACGAATGGCCTCTGTGTGAGTTGTGATCTAGGCCTTCGGTCAATTGTGTTGGCACTTGCTTGCTGCCACCTGCTGCATTTTCAACAGCTGAGCATGCTCAGCTTCAAAGACCATGTTCCCTTGCCGCAAGACACTGGCTGTTCTCTTACCTTGCATTGCCTTTGGTGTTTGCATGCAAGCAACAAATGGCAGGGATTGCTTGACCTGCATGCAAGGAGTCTTTGATGGTGCATAGTACAAGCGGTGACATTATACAATGCGCGTGATGTCTGTACTGACGATGTTCTGCTTTGTGCAGCTGATGGCAATGAGGGAGGCCGACACCACTTGATCACAGCAGCTGTGGGCAACGGTAACCTTTACGTCATGAAGGTACAAATTGGTGACAAGAGGTGGTTCAAGGGAGCCAGGAAAGATGCAGAGGGTGCCTGGAACTCATTCACTGTTGCGTAATCAGTTTGTATGCTAAGCAGATCAATATTGTTCTGAGCAGATTTTTGCAACAATTTTGGTCAGCAGCTGAATGGCAAGCACTTCCTGTATATCAGTCACTTGCGCTTTTTGCCTTGTCCTTCATGCACCATCACACATTGAGAGGTTCTGCTAGCGCACAGGGTATTGTTTCTTTGCCGCCTATACTTGCTACTGCAGCTCTGTTCTACCTCATGTGCCCAAGCAGCTTCAGCATACAACTGAGCTGTTTCGAGGTGTCCACCTTGGTGACAGACAAAAACTCTTTTGTGACGTTAGCTGCTTTACACTATGTCAAGATTGATCAAGCTGGGCAAGTCAGCTCCCAGTCAGCACCAACAAGCAGTCAGCATCAACAAGCAGTCAGCACTGACAAGCAGGGGGACTGAGTGATATGGTGCTTTGACTGATATCACCTGCTCTTGTGTGATGCTCAAGCCTGACTGTGCAACACTGCTGTTGCATCAAACATTTCAAGAAGCATGCAGGGGAGCTAACATTGCATGAAGTGTATGAAATGGGGAATGCATGGCATGCCCAACACGGCAGGACCTGATAAAACCCTGCTCACAACAGTGCCCTGCTATCCAAGTCTGCAAGATCAACAGAAAGAGGCAGCTACTTCACTTTCGAGTTTTGGTATGTCCCATGTGATGCTTATGGCACCATGTGAGAGCATCTGCATACACAAGTTCCTGAGCGCTGTGAGGCGCAAGTTTTGTGAGCGCTGCTGAGCCCGAATGCAATTATGATGCAGTCCAGCCTCTACCTGTCTCTCTAAGGCTGGCGGTGTGGAGACGCTTACTGCCCATTCTTGCACGGGATGCAATAATATTTACACGCTTGCATGCATTGTTCTGTATCAGGTTACACACCTCAATGCACACTGCAACCAATGCGGGCATTTGCTGATGGGCACAGAACTGAATTGACCACAGCTGCTGTCATGGCCACAACAATATGCCTTTTGTTGCTGAAATGCTATGGCAATTAATTTAGGTGTCAGCCTTGCCTGTGACTCATTGAGGGCAGCTGCAGTCAAGGCATACATTGCAGCAATCTGCCACACATGGCTGACAGAACATACATGCCTCAGCCAACTTCAACCTTCAGATTGGTGAGCTTTTCCCGCAGGCTCTTGGCTGTGTGAGAAGCTGCATTTGTCGAGGGAACGCCAAGAGTTGAGCATAATCTGCAACAACGAGAGCTGATGAGTAGCCAGTGACAGTTTACTATATTTGATTCAGCCATAGATCAGAGCTCAAGTTGAGTGCAAGGGATGTGAGCTTGCCTGTCAATCTCAGCAGCAGCAGTGGCAAGGTCACGTTGCCCTTTGATTGTGACATCAGCGTTGCTGCCATAAAGCCTCTGCTTCAGATTGTGGATGCTTCTGAAAATATCCTGTATATCCTCTTGCTTAAAATCTTGATGTCTGACATCAGCTGGCTGTTGCATGCCTCTGTCAACAGGCAAAGAGCTGGCATCTCCTTGTGGGGCGGATTCTTTTCTGTCAGCTGCCCAAGCTTGCTGTACGTCTGGCGTTTGTGCTAGAATGGACTCTGGCGTCAACATCTCCTGCTCGCGCTCAGCTTGCCTACGGCGTAGATTGCTGAGGTACAACACGGATGCATACGTCACAGCTAGAAAGAGACATAGTAGCAATGCTGCATGGTATGGCTGCTGTGAGGGTCGCAGCTGAGTATGTGTCCAAGGTAGTGCTACTGGCTTTCTGCCTGCAGCAGAGATGCAGGTGCAGGGTGTTGTGGATTGACCTGTGAGACAGGCAACAGAAGCAGACCTGCTATATACCACAGCAAGCCAGGGACGACGGCGATAGAAGCGTGAACGTTCAAGTAGGCCAGCCAAGCAGTTGCTGTTCCAGCAAGTTTGAAAAGAAACTTGGATTGCAGAAACCGGGGAGGCTCAGGAAACAGGATATACCACGTCTCGGACATATGGCCCGAGATGTGTCACTTCCGTACAGTGCTCTTTGTCACAGTCTCCGGCAGACTTGCGACGAGTTCAAATTGACAAGCGGGTTTGCCAAACTGAACAATGCAAGCGACACGCTGCTTGTGAATAGCAGATCAGTGGCCGGGCTGCCAGCAGCAGCAGCAGCAGCAGCAGCAGCGACGACAGACGCAAAGACTTGCTGCACGGTTTGTGGGGGCCGCTGTGCCGACCTGACTTGTCTATGCAAATAGGTCACGCAGAATTTGGCATCAGATGTTGCACTAAGTTTTGAAAGTTCTGTGAAGACGAAGGACAGTGACTTCAAGTAGCAGTAGACCTATCTAATGTCGTTGCGGACGTGAACGTTTCGTGAGGCAGTGTGATTGCCGGTGGATGTTGTCGTCTGGACTTGCTGCGGGCATCGGAATTTAATGGCGCACAGCCAAGACAAAGTCTGACGAACGACACTGACCAGCCATGTTGACCGCGGGCATAGGCCTTGTCAACAGCGGAGCTGCAAGCCCTGGCGTGCTACAGTGCCGTCATAGTGCACGCACAAGTTTGCCGACATGCCGCTTCTTGAACGTATCTGTAAGACGCTCCAAATATGAGCAGGTATTTCGCGCTGCGCAACGAAACCAGGAAGCGCACATTGGACAGGCTCCTGCGCCTCCGAAACCAGTTTCACAAGGGTGAGTGAGGCCGTCGGTGGCAAGGTGTCTTCATTTGTTGGCTTTGTGACAGTCAGCTACAAAACAGACAGCCTGTATGGCCCCCCATTGGGTCTCTAGCACAATCAACTTTGGATGGTGTCCTGCTGCACGCCGTCCGGCCTTTGAAAGGACGACGCCTGTGAACAGTAACCATATATCACTTTTCTAAGCGTGCATTTTGGTGTTCAGTGCAAGCCCTCTGCAGAAGGGTGTTGGCTTTGCCATAGCAGGCACCGCTGCTGGCATTGCTCTCTTCAAGCTTCTCAATAGCAGGAATGCCAGAAAGCAAGCAGAAGCGGAGCAGCTGCAGGTACATGCAAGCTTCTTTGCAGAATCCTGAGCACTGTTGCCCGACGTTGAATGGAATGATGAATGGAGCAGTTGCATTGTGTGCAGGATTCACAGGGCAACCCTGAGGACAGCAAGGAATATAAAGCAGCTGTGGCTAGGGTAAGACAAGCTGTGTCGGTCCAGAAGGCTGTTGGCTTTATGGATGCATCAAGACCTGCAAAGTATGCCATAGATAGCAATGGACTGTGTGTTTTGCATGCACAGCATCACGTCAATAAAACACAATTTGGCATGCAGGGCAATTGTTGAGCTCAAACAAGCCCTGATGGCAAATGGCCTGGCTCGAGGACCTCTTCTGCACAGCAGACATAGCAAAGAAGATGTGAGTAGCTCACAAACCTGCATGCCAGATGGTGCCATAATGTTCACCTTTGTGTGTTCATGCAGCATCTGAAACTATACAGACTTCATCTGGAGAACACAGAGGTACCGCCAGACTTTGCAGTTTTGCTGCAACTGCGAGAGATGTTGTCAATTTCTGAGGCAGATGCAGAGAAGCTGGAAACTGAGGTCTTTGAGAGTGGATCTGCATTCTCAATCTAGAGTTCAGGACCACATTCACACTGGCCTTGGTGAGGTCAAAATTTCCCAACTACGGAGTCCAAATGTGCATGCAATAGAAACAGCAGACTGCCAAGTCAAAGGCATACTGTCAGTTTGGTTGAAATGCAGTACAGTACACAAATCGAGAGAGGTTGACAAGGCTAGTGCACTTCAGCTGAAGCATCTTTGCAACGGACAACTCAAGACACCCACAGCGCTCCTAGAAAATCAGAGAGAGAGCTGCGTGGTGTGTCAATCAGGTAATTGTGCGTGTAGTCAGATTGATGTCATCCCGCCGGCGCCTCCGACTTGGTGAATTACAACGTCAATGCTGTCTCCATCCTCCATGCCAACCTGTAACCAATCAACAAGTCATGGCTATGACATATGTGCATTACAACATCACAGGAACAGCGGTTGTGCTTGAGAACCGGAGGCTTTTGTTTGCAGTCATTGTAGGCACCATCAGTCATTGTAAGTCACACGGTACAGCAATGAGCCAATTGATAAAAACAGGCCCAAGTTTTGGACAAACTTGATTTGGCACTTGCTGATGGCTTCAGAGCAACTGCATATGCCAATTGATAGGCCTAATCACGCAAAATGCAGCTATTTACCTCTTGTGGAGTCTGCTCCCCTCGTAGTCTCTCACCCTCAAAAAGGAAGACAACTGACTCCGACGTCACTGATTGTCTTTCACAGTATGCTGTCATCAACTTTCTGAAGGGAGTTGTCACCTTGGCCTTGAAATGGACCACAGTACCATCCTGAGCAAATGTTTGCAGGGAGAGTGGTAAGCTTTGCAAAAGCTCTTCAAAGGCTGTCCGACGGAATTGCTTGAGTTCAACGCAACGAAACATACTATCATGTGTACCTGTGATTTGACTTGCAAGTTGAGGTGCTCTGGTCCTCCCACATTAGGCTTTTGCTCTTCACCCTCGTCAGCCATGCCTACAGGCTAGTGATCTCTCTGCACGCTAACAAACTCGTATCCGAACACACGCGTGATCTCAAGTGTGAAGCTCTGAACCGCAATTGACCACGGCACACGCTGCTTGCACCAGATTTAAATGAAAGAACTCGCTTGCGAGAATGCGCACCAGCACTTGAAGCTGCACTTCACATCATAGCATGGCATGGCGTTTGACCTATGGCAAAACCTGTTATGGCAGATGGCAGAATAGGGCGTTGACTCGAGGCAGATGCTGTCAGCAAACAGTGATCGCGCTGCAGCTGCTACCTGAAGTCGGTCATGGCGATGCATGCCTGACGTGCTCTCCGATTGCGAGATGATCGTTTTGCTCTCTTCAGCCCTGCATCGTGATCCCTGACCAGTGAGATACTCAGGATTGAAGTGTCCAGGAGACCAACTGGTGTCAAACTGTTGTCAGCAAGAGTGACTTTTCCCAGGCACATGGCGTAGGCGGATCGCGCTTTGCTCTGCTTCGACTCTGAGCGGGCAGTGCAGGGGTCATGGCTCCAGTACAGTGTAAACTACTTACTGGACCAGCAGCAGCCTCAGCGCAGCTCCTGCTGGCTATTGCTGCATTCAGTGCGCTGATATATAAGAGGTGAGCTTGTGCTGTCTTTTGCAGAGCCACATCACAGCACTGACATCACAAGCTAAAACTGGCAAATTTTGCGCGAGAGCAGGTATATTGAACGCCCGCAGCGGCCGTACAAGGTGTGGAGCATGGATGTCAGCAAGCAGGTGGTATCATCAGCTGCTGCTCATGTTTGTGGTAAGGATCAGTGGTGAACTCACTTGCCAACGTCAAGCTCCGTCTGCTCTAGCAAAGACATGAGTGACCTGTAGTGCAGGAATGATCATTGCTGTGCTGGCATCAAGAGCACAAGCTCACGAGGTGTCATCATGTGCATGGTGAGGTCAAACCTATTTATTGATGCTGTCTGGTCAGGAGTCTCTGTTCATGAAGTTTGCCAGTGACCAACTGTGTTGCACTGTGACAGGTACTTTGTGGCCTTCTCTTTTGACACCACTTTAGGTGTAAGCATTGCCATTGTCTTTCATAAAGCTGCTGTCAAGTGGGCTAAACAAATAGCTACCAGGCAGAGTCCTGAAGACTTCAGCTGGCAGAAGGCGCTGGCAGAATGTGGCAGTTATGGTAAGCCACCAATGTTTTTGACTCACATGCAACCCATGTTCAGCGAAGCCATGCCTTATTGACACTGTGCAAGTTCAGTCAACCTGTTCTCCAACCATTGTCACTCCTTGCAGGTGATCCTCCCTCTTTCAGAAGGTTCTTCATTCAATTAGCAGAATTTACTGTGGCTGTCATCATTGGCAGGGTCATTTGTGGCTCTTTGGTAAGCTAATTTTGCCATATCTTTACTCAGTGCATTTGCTGTAACATTGTATAGCACGCTCATGAAATACATCCGTATTGCCATGAGCTGCATGTTCCTCACTGACGTACTGGGTATAAATGCTTAAACACTCAAGTTCTGCAGCCAACGTTCATGAGATGATCATGACAGCTTGTTGTCTAGGTCACCATGTTGCAGATGATATGCTAAAACGGACGCTTGATTGCTAAGCAGAAGAATTGCATAGCTGCACTTGACTCACTGTGTCTAATGCTTTGCAGGTCATTTTGGGCCGAGGAGTCTTGATTCATGTTGCAGCATTGCTAGACAATGCATTCTATGGCCACCCGACAGCTCTTCTGTACTTTGTCATGGTCATGTGCCCACTGTGTATGAATCTTGTTCAGGTATTTCCCTGCACTTTTGCTTGCTTGGTGCTTTGCTTAATGCAAAGAGTGCACACCTCTTGTGTTGTGAGCATGTTGAGACTGATTGAACACTTTTTTCTTGCCTGACAGCATCATGCCTTTGAATCTTCTCTCAACACAATTCAGGGTTTGAGGCTATGTATGCTTGGAAGTCCTTGGGACCAGTATGTTGTTTTCTGGTACTCAAGCTGTTGCTTCAGGCGCTGGTGCAAGACTATGTTTTGAAGTTCAAAAAGGATGGCAAGTCATCACCGAGAACACAACAGAGTTTGGAATCAGATAGTCAACAGCTACTGAGCCCTCAGAATGCTTCAGCTGCTGGCACTTCTCAGCACATACGCAGCAGTCCTGTTATAGATGGTCGGAATATTCAGCAAGTCTGATGATGCAGTTCTGGCGAAGCTGGCAACATAGGCAACAAATCCTACCATTTGCTACACAGCCTTGCAAATGAGTCTTTTGATTTGCTCAGCTTGAAGCTTAAAGGCATAGTATGTCCATCTTGCAGGCGCTGTTGGCATTAGTGTAGCAGTAGTACTCTTTCCATGCTTTGAAGGGTGTTCTCCATACTTTGAAGGGTGTTCTCGTGCATCAATGTCTGTCTCAATGATTGTCTAGCAGAACACATGTCAGCTCTGAGCAAGTCTTTCCGCTGCTGATTTCATTTCATGCTAGAAACTAGAGTCGCGTGCTACTTTATCAATGATTCGAGCTTGCTGACTGAGCCTCTGTTGTCTTCAAAGATACACGGAACATGCACAGGCATATGTTTGATAGGTACGCACATTAATCTTTCCAGACAGTCACTTAACGTTGGTTGCTGACTCTATGATAGGACCTATGAAATTTCCTTCCAGCTGAAGAGTACATGACTCCAGCTGCTGGCAGAAAAGTTGCTGGCCACTGCAACTTCGTTGCAACGAGATCAGCCAGACATGTTCAAACATTGTAGGCTGACCAGCTAGAGTGCTAGCTTACAAATATATATATTTACAACAAATGAGGTGGCCGTGACCATAGCACCTCCTCTGATTCACCATGCTGATGAGAAGCTCATCGGCCTGATTCGAGATGGCTGCGGCGATCACGCGGCAATAATCATCCCTTCAGCTTCGTGCTCAGGACAGCTCGAATCCGTGTTCAGACTGCGTCAGCGACAGATTCAGACCAGCGATTTACAGCGCTGCACGTGAGACACGTAACACGTGCGGCAGATGTTTCGTCATGTGATCATATGATCTGTAATTGAGCCGTAATTCTCAGCGTCCCAAGCATCGGTCATCCGGCATTCACGAAGTACTACGCAGTGGATGGTCATGTTTGCCACCTGCTATTGCGACTCACTGTTTGGCCTCGTTATCATCGACAGCTTCCTCTGATATTGCGTCTTGTGTTCCCTTTGGGGGCTACCTGCACGGTCTTTGAAAGGCGGGCAGAGGTGACACTCGTGACCTAAGGATCAAAGCTTTGGTCCCGGTGATGCTGTGTGGTTTTCCGCAAGCGGCCCAATTCTCCGCGACCCCTTGGCAAGCCTCACAGCACTAGACCCGTGATCTGTAAAGGTAAGCGAGCTAAAGTTTGCAGCGAATGAACGTTTGTCCAGTTCCCATGTGTGCTCCTAAAGTGCCGCCGGGGTCCTTGTTGGTGACGCATGGTCTTGCTACGCGCTACGACGCCAGAGACTTTCCTCTTGTTGCATGCGCAAGGCTTTGATGGCCGTTGTGCCGGCTGCCTTCCTGTGTCAAGCTGCACGCTGAGACACTCGATACCTGTTGTGCCCGTAGATGCCGGAACTAATAGGTCTTCGCCATAAGCTTCCGCTTGCAAAGTCTTTACAGTCAGCCCATATTAGCATTGTAGTCGTCGCATGTCCTGCAGCCACATGACAGGCAGACTAGCGTCTCAGGCAGCTGACAGCTCCAGCTTTGTACTGTTGCAGGCAGCACACCATATTCAGTCTGGGCGCTCTGCAATGACTGGTGTAAGTGCTGGCACAGGAGTTGCAAGCGCCTGGGCCCCACCTGTACAAATGGTGAGAGTCACTGTTTGACGCAGCCTTCCTGCCCTCATCGTTTGCCTGAATGGCCTCATTCTGATTTGTACTTTGTGCCTCGCAGTTTACACCAACTCAAATGCCATCAGGGCAGCCTGTATCTGATCAAACTCCAGGCTTCTCCAAGGCTGTTGGCAAAGCATCACACAACAAGCAGCAGAGTAGTAGTCCAGACGAGGTTCTAGCTTCTAACTTCAGCCGCAGATTGCACCTAGATGACTCTGCTGCGCAAGGTAGGTTGTCTGCTTCACAACATACCATGCACTGCACCACTGCTGCGGTCAGTCTTAAGTGGAACTCATTCAACTGCATGTTGTGAATGACTGCGTGAGGTTGCGCGTGTGCTTTGTATCAGATTTCACGTTGTGCCTTGTGAGCTGATGACGGTCTGGTGTCTTTAGGTAACAAGATGCATGCATCACAGTCTGGTCAGCGACTGGAGTCTTCAGCTGACACATCAACCTCAGGCAGGCCATCTGTAGACTCTGAGGGCAGCAGTCAGACAGCTGCTAGGAGTCAGCACCCCTCCCCTCAAGTGGGCATGAATGCCAGGTGTGTACACTCGAGCCATCTGCCCGTGTCTTTTCCCCATCACATATCCCATTGCTGAGCTGCCCATGTCAGACACTGCCTAGCCTTTCTGTGGTGCACTTTGAGTCAGACACTCACCTTTACCTCAGGCTAAGGAAGTAGTGCAACTGCAAGAATTCATGCTCAATTGCAATAATATTCACTCGTCATGATATTGATGTTTTCCCAACACGGTGTACTGTCTGCTAGCTCTCAGTTGTTGAAAGCTGTTGCAATGCCAGCCGCCTGAATAACCCACCCTCATGGTATCAAGCAGCATAGACTTCTGTTTGGCAGTTCTGATTTTTTGCTGTTGCAGTGCCAGTGCCAGCAGCCTCAACAATCTGTCCACATCACAACAGGCTCAGCAGCAAGACCAGCATCGCCGGCAGCATGAGGAAGACATATTCAGTATAGTCGGCGGCTGTGAATTAGGCTCAGACATCCACCAGCATCCCTTGCAGCAGCATAGGCTCAACAATGCGTCTGCAAGCTCCCTCACTAGTGCAGCAGGGTTGCCAAACTCAAGTAGCGTTGGGAATTTTAGCCGCATGGGGGATCTGTCAGCTGAGGAGCAGCCGTCCAGAATCTTGTTTGTCAGGGGTTTGGATGCATCAGTGTCTGATGAGGCTCTAGTCCACATGTTTGAGGTAGGCAGCTACCCTCAAACCGTTGTCATTTGTTTTGCAAATGTCTTCCGTCCAGCACAGCAAGTCAAGCATATTCATGATCATGTTCGCAATGCACTTGCCAGCTTTCCTTGTTGTCAAAAGTTGCAGAATGTACAGGTGTGTTAAAGGCCTGTGTCAGTGCATCATCCCTGTTGCCAGCTCTGCCTCCAGCTGTGCAGTATTGGGGCCCAGTGTGCCTGCTATCTGATGCAGAGCAGGCTTCACTACTTACCTGGGCATCATGAGACAGGCTTGCTTGAGTATGCACGCTGTAATGGTTTCCTGCATCTGACCATCATTACATGACAGACAGCTGCAATCGTCAGGACTAATGCTGGGAACAGCATACTTGATATTGCCTGCGCACCATTACATATGTCGTCTCAAAGATTTGTCCTGGTGAGAACTGTTGGGTAGTGCTGGCCAAGTGCAGCTAGTCATCATGCATAAGGACACAGGGCAGACCATCATATTCCATGGTGTTGCTTGCCAACTGCTGCTGGACTCTGTGCACAGTGCCTGCAGCAGCATGTGTGCTAGCCAGTGCTCAGTCACAGCATCTTTCTGTCGTGCGCTTCTGTTGTTGAGCGAGGTGCAGATAGTTGTTCTTGTGGAGATACACAGCCTGGACCCGTATGTGTTGACATTGGTTGCTTGCCAACTGCAGGCCTATGGAGAGATCAGGTCATTGTACACAGCCTGTAAGCCTAGGGGCTTTGTGGTGTTGTCCTTCTATGATCTGCGAGCAGCATGCCTGGCTATTGCTGCCTTGCAAGGAGCCAGCGTGGGCAGTGGAAATCTCCACATCAGCTTCAGCACCCCAAATGACAATATGGGTGACAAGGACGCTCATCAAGGTACATATACTTCTCTTTATAACGACTGCATTGGTTACCAAGAAAAGTGTCCTTACACTGAATTGTCCTTACTCAGAAGTATCACTCTAGTCAAGAAGCAGTGCTTGGTTCCCAGTTGCATTGTCCTTACATCGAGAATGTCCGTGCGTCGACTGTCCTTATGTAGAGATTACTGTAATAGCATGGTGCTATTTCCATCTGCAGCTCAACTCAGCACATGCACCAAGAAGTTGTGCGTGTAACTTGAGGCAGTGTCTTTCAACAAGCAGCGGCATCAATCCTCTGCAACAGCTTTATATGTACTTCTGATGCCCTTGTCAAGTGTTGTCATAGCTATTGTTGTGTGAGCAGAACAGGCTGCAAACCAGCTTGTACAGCAGCATGCCAGGAATCTTCAATCAATCAATCAGTCGAACAATCAAGAGAGGTCCTAGTCTGGGGTAGGAAGCCAGATGTGACTCATCAGACTGACTGGCTTGAAAGCACAGGTGAATTTGTCTGGCAACCAAAGGCAGCTGATCAGCGTTTACCTCAAAGACCCCTGAACATTCAATGCCTGTGCTCACAGAAACAAACAGGACATCAATTGTCCAACTCAGCAAGCCTGACTGATGCTCTGCAGGGACTGTCACCATCTTCAATGTGGCTGCAACAGCAACCCCCTTCAAGCTAGCTGAGCAGTTTGCAATGTACGGCGACGTGAAAGACGTGCGTGAGGACCCACAGATACAAGGCTGCTGGCTTGTGGAGTACTACGACATCCGACACGCTGCAACTGCCTACAAAGCCACCAGCAGCAGAGGCAGCAATGTGCATGCAACCCTGCCTGTTGTCAGTGAGACTGCTGCCAGTCAGCCGACGCAACACTCCCTGCGCAATGTGCAGTCCAGCCATGTGCTGCACAATGACTACGGCAGTAGTAATCAGCTGCAGCAGGGAGATGAGTCATGGCAGGGACCTCGCAGCTGGGATAACCAGTCTGGAGCTGCTTTTCAAGAGCGGCTTGCATCGCTGATGCTGCAGCGCAATGGTGAGCAATGACCACATTGTGTTTGATATGGGTCGTTGACACACATATAGACAAACAGATTGTGCAAGTCTTGTCTTTGTGCTCCTGCTGGCCAAGAATTGTTGCCTGCCTGCAGCATGTGCAGCAAGTCATGCGGTGTCAGTAATGTATCAGCTGCATGTCCGCAGGCCAAACTTCAAATATAGTCTGTACCAAATTGTCTGCCAACCAGAGCATGGTTTTCCGGTCAAATGAAATAACAAAGTAGACATTCACTTTGAGCTGAGCCCTTGAGCTCATCATTTGCACTTTGGGGCTGCTTGCCGTGCCTGGAGCACCTGAACAGACACAACTTACGTATGCTTTCATCCTTTTCCATGACCTGGGTTAGTTGCAATCAGTTCTTACTGTTATTGTTATTGCTGTTTTTGTTATTGCTGTTTTTGTTACTGGTGTTGCCATCATTATTGTTGTTGTCAAAGGATTGTTATTGTCAAAGGATCAGGCGAATTATTATGTCTGCATTTGCAGGTATGCAAGGCAATGGGCAGCAGCAGGACTTCAGCCGGGGTCTCCCAGTCAGTCAAATGAGTTCTGGTGACTTGTCAGACTACCTGCAGCAGCAAGGTCTGTTGCAACAGGGCTACCCCAGCAACCCCCAGATGCCCCCCAACAACCTGGAAGCACTGCTACGCAACACTGCCTTGGTTCAGCAACTGCAGAACAACGCTGGGCAGATGTCACACAGCGCCAGCAGCAACAGCCTAGGACAGTATGGGCAGGAGCCCCAAATGCGTGCAAGTGCCAGCAGTGGCAATCTAAGCATGGGAGGAACCAGCCCGCCTCAAATGTCTTCTAACCACGGCTCGCATCAGTACCTGAATCAGGCGCACTTGGCCAGTATGGGTGGTGTAGATGGGGGGTATGGGCTGGGGCGGCGCACCCCAGGGGGTATGAGCATGAGCACTGGAGACCTTGCTGCTCTCTATGAAGCTGCTCAGGTGTGTGCTCTGTCATCATCTCTCTCTGCCTCTTGTTGCTCTTTGTCCCCAGTTTTCTTCGTCCTTAAGTCTTCTGCATTATCTTTGCCATCATCTTCTATTTCTTCTGCATGCCTTGCCATTGAGGTTTCATGACCCTGCTGGATGCGCTTTTGACTCCATGTGTGCTTCATTCTACTGTTTGAGATTTGTCCTTTTGCTTTTATTTGCAACTGCTTGCGCACTACAGCTGACACCTGTTGTGATGCTCATGCAGCTGACTGGGTCACAAGCGGATCTTGTGGCAGCAGCCAGCAGCAACAACCTGCAGGCTCTGAACAGTATGAGCACTGGCAACCTTGCAGGCCTTACAAGCAGCGCTGGCCTTGCACAAAGCCAGGTCAGTCCCACACTACAACAGTTGATCATAAAAAGTGTTACACATGCTGCCCAGTGGTAAAAGCCGCTTGCAGCTTGGTGATGCATGCAATCATGAGCCTGCATCCCCTTTGCTGCTGCTATGCCCTGTCATCAGTGCAACGGCACCCTTGACTTGCCGGCCCGTCCAGAAGTGATCAGAGGGGCTTCTCGTCCCACTGACATCTGTGCATAAGACATCACAGGCATGCAGTCAGCGTGATTTGACACTGGACATGCTGTTAGTCTCCAGCATCTGTCACTGCAAACATGCATGCTGTCAGTCTGAAATGACAAGCTTGACACCTGTAGATTTCTCTGCAGAGCGCAAACAACCTGTTGAATAGATACCGCAGCAGTGACACCAATCTGTACCAGCGGAATCTGGAGGCTCAAGCCCTGCTGGCACAGCAGCAAGCGCTCAACCTTGGGCTGCAAGGCCTGCCCAGCCACACTGCGCTAGACCTGCTGCAGGTAAGGAAGTCGACATGACCGTCGCATGTTGCTGTTCTTTTTGCAGGCTGATGCATGTATGTGGGGATGCAGTACTTTCAGAATGTGTAGAACAATAAGCCAATGCATTATCGTGACCTCAGTGACCTTTGCGCAAGACAGACTGCAGTGCATGCTGCTGTCTCTCAGCTGTATCTGATGAAGCAGGCACGCACATCTGAAACATAAACATAGGGTGATTGGCTTGATGTTGCTGACATATGTGATATGTCTGCCAGATCAACGCTGTGCTGAAGCAGCAATGCACTGAGATGTGCTTTGCTGGGTGTGCAGGGTCTACAAGGCAATGCCTTCCCTCAGAATGGTGCTAGCAGTGCACAGCTGCTGCAGCAGCAACAACAACAGCAGAATGCCCTGGCTGCCATGGGATCTGTTCAGCAAGCAGTACTGCTCAGACGGGTGAGCCACCCCTGCTGTACCTGTTTGCCGTATACAGCTGTCGAGTAACGTGCATGCTGCACCCTGCTATGTATTGGGCCAGGCTCATCGCTGCTTTGTTGCTGACATTGTGAGAGTCAGGTCAGCCCCTTGCACAACAACAAAGCATAGGTAAAAATCCAATCTTACCTAGGAGTTTTGGTTGAGGCCACAATCAGATTGTGAATTGCACTGAGTTCAGCATTGCTTGTCATTGCAGCTTTAATGCACCAGGCATGACATCAGCAACTCACACTCAGCAACTGTGCCATGTGTCACTCATAACAGCATTGCCAGTCTTGTTCTCAGTACATCATTACTCATAGCCCTCAAGCCAACGTTGCTTTCCACTGCAGCTTCAGAGCACAGGCAACCTGGCACCAGGAGCTCTGGGCAAGATGTTGGGCGGCAGGGGCATGAAGAGGGGTGATGACATGAGCAGTGGAGGGCGTCTCAGCAGACGCAACGCAGATCCCATTGCTGAGGCTGAGCGTAAGGCACAGCAAGAGAAGCTGTACTCCCTGGACCTGGAGAGAGTCTTGGCAGGTGCGCGTTCTGCTTCTCTCTGGGCTCAGCTATGGTGGCCATTTGTACTGAAGTTTTAGTCCTGCATCCCGGCGCTCAACAGTTGAGGCGCCTTAGGCTTGGTGCCAAGCTTTCACAGCTTTGCAAAGATGACCAATTATAGACGTGAATATTTGAACAGGCGCTGCTATTGATCTGCACGTTGACAAATGCTTGATCAAGCTGCTTTGGGCTTGCGTCTGGTAGACACATTTATGCGGGCAGAGCTCATGCTCACAAGGGTGCAGCTCAACAGCAGACCTTTGTGAAAATCCCCATGGTGCTCAGCAATCAAAATATCAGCAATGTGCTGCTGCAACCGAACTTCAGACTGCATCTCTGTGGGTTGTCAGCACGCAGTCATAGTGTCACGTTGCTTGCATGTTGCTTGCTCAACGACACACGCTGATGCACTAGAGTAGTTGTGTGCAGCAGACACATCTCAAGATTGCGCGGTGAAGAACAGTTCCTACTGCGTCTGTCAATTGAATGTGCTTGTTGTCAAGTAACATACAGCATGGCTGATATGCGCTATGCTGACATGATGTATCCTCTGCAGGTGATGACAAACGGACAACACTCATGATCAAGAACATCCCCAACAAGTACACACAGAAGATGCTGTTGACCACCATTGATGAGAAGTTCCGTGGAACCTATGACTTCTTCTACCTGCCAATTGACTTCAAGAACAAGTGCAATGTTGGCTATGCTTTCATCAACATGGTCAGACCGGAGTACATGATCCCCTTGATCCAGAAGTTTGACCGCAAGAAGTGGGAGAAGTTCAATAGTGAGAAAGTGTGCCACATCAGCTATGCACGCATTCAGGTATGGACCAATAAAGTGTGAATACGTTTTGAGTTGGATGGTCACTGCATGTTGTAGATGCTTGCCCTGCAAAGATCAGCTGAGCAGTGACTCTCTGCACATGCTGTGGTGAGCGACAGCTTTGGCAGAAAGGCAGACAGGTCGATGTTTTTGTGCATTTGCTTTTTGGCTGTGCAATAGCGATCTTATGTTGCATGGCCTTACATTTGATCTACAGATCGACATTCTATGCGGCTCAGCGCAGCCGTCATGAAGATACACACCACATGTATGTAATGCATTGATCCTTGCCTTCATCCAATCAGCACAGTGCCATGTAGCACATCAAGGATTGCCTGATCAGTGAGTTTGGTAAGATAACAATGTTAAAGCGCGCAACAATGCTGCTTGAGCTGCCGATCATGGTGTGCAGGGCAAGGTGTCGCTTGTCACCCACTTCCAGAACAGCAGCCTTCTGCATGAGGACAAGCGCTGCAGGCCCATCCTGTTCAACAGCAATGGGGAGGTTGCTGGTGAGCAGGAGCCCTTCCCAGTGGGCCCAAACATGCGAGTCAGAAGCAGCAAACCAGGGCCACATCAAGGCCACAGGCCTGAAATGCCTTTGAATGCTCCTGAAATGTGGCAGAATACTGAGCGCGGGAAGGAGCTCATGTCTCGGGGCATGCGAGTCGATCTTAACCAATGAGCATTGGAGACTCAAAGTCACTTGGGCATGAGAGAATCTGCAACAACACTCAGACCCAAGCTGATGCGTATGCCGCACCAATGAGCGCTGAATGCTTGAGAACCTGAAACGCATGCCAGGCTGCTGTGAAAGTCTGGCTTTTGCTTGGCATGTGGCTGTAGCAAACAATTTTCCCCTTGGCTTGGAATTCATCCCTAGGTGCCTCATGCAGCTGTGTAGCTGTGCCCTTTGTCACCCTGACTGCGCTCTGAGTCTTGATCCTGATGCGTGTATCTGCTCACACTGCGCAGCATTTGTCGTATTGAGTGGTCTGCAGCTGCATGGCAAATTGCTAGATTTTTGGGCATAGATTTTGTGGGAGGGCAACTCTTCCTGGTTTGCTAATGTCATATGCAGTGTCCATTTTCAGCCCCATAGACTGGCAGGAACATTTTAGCTAGTCATCAGTAGTGGTGAAATGTTGCATTATGTCTGCCTCAAATTGTTGTTTGATTTGCATTTTTGACTGATTGGATAATGAACCGTTCTTATGCTTTGCCATTCTGATTGCAAAGGTGTCTAGAAAGCTTTCAGGCAGCGTTGCTCTTATTTGGCTTAAGCGGAGTGTGGCCCACTTTTGGTCAGGTTGTCACTTGTCTCTGTTGTTGCGGTGATGGCAGGTGCAACTGTAACATATGAGCTAGCTAGAAGCCTCCATCATGCACGCTTTGATCATTTTCGTCAGTTTCATGGTACAGTCATTGAACGAAGCATTAGCGCTCCACTCAGCTTGGTGCCGAGACTGTAGCAGCAGCATGCAAAGCATGTGGCTCCTCTTGCATTGAGATTCCTATCTGCCAGTAGGTCAAGCTTTGTGAGTGCCAACTGCAACCGCGCGGGAACTGCCTTATCAACCGCATTGCATAGATCGGAAGTACCAGCAAAGCGAAGCAAGCACGATCTGTCAGTACACCTCAGTTTCTGGCTAAGCCATCGTCGTGAGCAGCACGGACCTTGCAGCCTGGCTAGCGTCTGCAGCTCAGGCCATAAGCAAGCTGCCCGCAACGCTTGTGCACACTTCACGATGGACATCAACGAGAGCCGCGGCCAGACCGCTCACCCTCACTTGAAGCGCAGCAGGAGCCCTGAGCTCAAGCTGGCTCAGCTGCGAAAGGCGGGTGGCTATGACGATGTACTGACGGACAATGTAAAGAGCACAAAGCGTTATCTGTCACAGGCATGTATCGAAAGCTGCAGAGCAGCTTTCTATACACATTCAACAGGCGTCAAGTCACTCTGAAAGGCATGCCTTGCCTGCAATCACACCTTGCGGCTGAAGCTGGTGCTGTTCACTTTCAGGCTATGGCTACTGACATTGACAGACTCAATGTGGCAGGTCCAGCCAGTCCTGCTCTTTCAGCTTCGGTGAACTACAGCAGCGTGCACACCATCAACGACATGTCCATGTGTAGCAGCCCCACCAGCATGCAAGAGGGCAGTTGCCATTCAACACCAACATCAAAAAGGCAGCGCCTGACTCCCTTGGAGGTACCTGAGTTCACTGCATCAGACTTCCACTCAGCTCAGCACCATCGCTTGGCAGACTCTGGTCATCCAGACTCAGATCGGCATCTTGAATCCACTCCAAATACACAAAGGCATAGGGATGCGCAGAACAAGCCTCCAGTCTCTCCTAGTGATCCCTGCTATGGTATGGACTTGCGAAAAGCAGCTTTGCTTCGGTCCCTGATGTTGGCAACAGATGGACCTTCTGCTGGTGATCAAGGGCAGTCTCATGGCAAGGGCAAAAGCAAAAAGTCAAAGCGTGTTCCTAGAGTCATGGCTGTTCAGAGTGCGGGCAGTGCAAGCATGGATCTGGATAGCAGATCTGACAGATCATCAGTCAGTCCTGATACAGCAGCAAGCAAGATTCTGTTAACACAGAAAGCGCAGACAACGCACAATGCAATGTAGAGTGGGAGTCATGTGCTGTGTAAGATCTATTTTGCAGGCGGGAAAGTGTGATTTGGCCATTACGTGTACATGTGACAGTACCCAGTAGGCACACAAAGATCGCAGACCACTGCTAGGGCATGACAGGTCTGCGTCCAGTTGCTGCTACTTCAGATTTCGACCTGTAACTGTGCTTGGAAACAGTTTTTGTGTGAACACACCTAATCAAGTGAAAGCCAGACTGTGTAAGATTGCAGATGTCACCTTTGCAAGCATCATTTCAGCAATTGATTATAGAATTGTTGCTTTTGGGCTTGTGCTTTCTCAGCCTAGTCTTGCTAGGGTTTTGCAACTCTAAATATGTGCATTACCTTGTGCATGATACAACAACTCCAAAGATGCAGCGCAAGAAGTGTTGAGTCCAGAATCACGCTTGTTGATAGCATGTCGTATGCAAAAACTGTAAGTTTCAGCTGGTTCGAAAGTTTCATCTTCTGAATTAATTTCCAAACCTGTTTTGTTCCCTTTTACAGCTCAAAGTTTCTGAAGCTCGTTGAACTAAAGCACGAGCACCTGCCTTTGCAAGTTATGTGTGATTGATTCGATCAAGCCCCACTGCAAGATCCCATAGCAGATACAGGCCAACTACCATACCAGGCACGCATGAATCAACAAGAATGCTGCCAGTCAAGTAGATGCAGAAGTGGTAGATGCATAGCATAACATCATCATGCCTGAGTTCGTGTGGATTGTTGTAACACGAACGAAATGCATTAATTTATGTTTGCGTGCTTGCTGGCCAACAAGATAGTTGTATAACACAGTGGCTGAACTTTCTCAAAGGCACTAACTTCTGACATCACGGCTGATGCATGCTTGGAACATGAAGCTAGCACAGCATGCATTCAGCATCAGCCTAGACCCTGAAGGGATTGCTAGCAAAGAGCTCAACCACTGCCCCCAGATTCTTCAGATTGTGACTTTTGTGCCTGACAGGATGTAGCCTCCAGTGCCAGACATACTCATGGTGGGATGCGTCCTAGCTGGCAAGACCTGGTGTTCCCGCCACCAGCTTTCCGCCAAAGCTAGATTCAATGCCTGTTTTGACTGCTGCAATGCCAAATGGCACTCTGCAAGAGGCTGCTGCCAGTTGCAGAATATGGCAAAAGACGCTGATGGCGCCAGAAGTGGCATCAGTTTCTGCATCAAACTTGTTGGCTGGTTTTCTGGCGCTGCTACTATACAACAGTCAAATCCACTCTTGCACATGAGCTTCAGCAGCTTTTGTGTGGCCTGATACCGCTCTTGCATGCGTTTGGAGTTTTCTTGCCTGCCAGACAGCACCTCTTGTGGGCCTGCAAATCAAGCCAAATTGCAGGACATTTGCTGTGGACAGTCAGCAGCCAGAACTACTGCTCAAAGCACGCAGGACATCATGACAGCTGAACAATGCCATGAACCATCAGCAACACGTGCAAGGCATGCCTCTGGAGAATGAGCAGTACGAGCGCTGTGAGCTAAAAGCAAAAAGTACCAAAGGCATTGCTAAAGGTGACTGACATCTAGTGCTCGCAGCAACAATCACAGATCCTTGGGTACAAAGTCAAGGCATGAAGCAAGCCTCAAATCTTGGTCATCATGCTTCAACGGACCTGATGGTGCTTGTTGGTTGCCTGCAAGCCCACTGAGCACATCTGCTTGTGGCTGCTCGCTGTTCTCCTCCAGCACATCCCTCATATACACTCCGTTCATCTCAGCCATCTGCTCATCCTGGACAGGCGATGCAATGGGCACTTCTGCCTTTTGCTGCCCATCAACCGCTGCCTGCCGCCCATTGATTGCTGCCTGCTGTCCATTGGGCAATGGCTGCTGCCCACTGACTGCAGGCTGCTGCCCCTTGACTGCTGACTGCTGCCCATCAAGTGCTGCCTGCTGCCCATCAGCCGCTGCCTGCTGCCTATCAGCTGCTACCTGCTGCCCATTAGCTGATGGCTGCTGCCCTTCAAGTTGCCCTTGCAGCAAAGCAGCAGCTGCTGCTCCTCCTACTGCTCCTGCTGCTGCTGCTGCTGCTGCTGCTGGCTGTGCTTGATCAGCATCTGCTATGCCGTTTTGTGCTGTATCTGTGAAAGAGTCAGCTGCCTGATACTGCAGCAGTGTGGACAGCGCTGCAGTGCTCATGCTCTGCTTGACACTGTCTGAGAAGTTGAGCATGCGCGTGGCTTCCAATGGAACACACCTGTCGGACAAAATGAAGACAGGTTTATGCCTGCCTGCGTCAATTACAGAGAAGTCAAAGGATGGACCAGACTTCATCATAGACATAACAGGAAGGGCATGAAGCTGAGGGCGAGACACACCTGTCACCTAGATAGGTGGTGCAGATGTGACCAAAGCCACCCAGTCGCTCTGCCACTGCTGCTGTCACCAAGCCACTGCATGTCTCTAAAATCAGAACCTGCACGCACAAGAAGTCCCTTAGCTGAAATAGGGAAGATATTGATATCTCCCTGCATGCAACCATACATCCCAAAAACTGTAACCGGTGCAGTCAAGCAGTGCGCTTTATACCAAAGATGAGAGACAGACAGGAAAATTCTGTTGTATGCAGCCTCACAGTGTTGCAGTAGTTGCCTGCTGCTGAAAATAAGGAAGGACAGAAAGTCAACTTAATATGACCTTGATCATTTTGAGGAAATGCTTCAGTCTACAGTGGTATGTGCAAGCTTTTGAAGCCCTTCCGGGCTCACCTTAGCATGTGATCCAATGTCGGCTAGGGACAGAAGCATAGCTAATGAGTCCACACGCAGGTGATTGATTTTGGCTGAAGATTTGTTGAAATACGCCTGCACACACGCCAGACAGATGACAGACATGCCTTCTGCAATCACATCGTGCATTGCATACAAAACATGCGTCAGCACGTAATGCTTCAGGAGCTTGTGCCTGCTTGCAATTCAACATTTTGTTGTTGAGTGCACTGTGCTCACTGTGTGCAAACCTCGCATAAGCTTCTTGCAGTTGGCCGCTGTATGGTGGCATTGACAGTGTACTTTTTGGCCTTTTTCTTCTTATACTTTGCTTGTGAAAATTGCGTCTTGCCCTGAAAGGTTGCGCTGCCTTCAGCAAGAGCAGCTACAATTTCTTCACCTGAGACACAGACAGACAGTCTCATTGCGCATCACCAATGTCTCTGTTTCTCAAGACAACTATCTTAAGGCTGTCATTGAGCTCAAAAGACTGTAATGCTCTGTGCCTGAATTAGCTCGAAAGCCAGACATACAGCTTGAGCCATGCTACAGAATGCCCTGTGCATTTGACCTAGCTCAAAAGCCAGAAATAGAGCTTGAGCCATGTTACAGAATGCCCAGTCTGCTTTGTGATGCTCAAGACAAGTCTGCCTGGCAAGACAGGACTTGTGCCACAGACACAATGTATGCTAGAAAGTGTAGTGACTGTTATCAATGTTAGTGCATTCAGGTAAGCATACCTGTCCTGCCTGCCGCCCGCAAGGCTGCAATGTCGTCCATGGAGAGCTGCTGGCTGGCTGCGCCAATGTCCAGCAGCTCACTGTTGTCCTTGTCAACTTCATCAACTGAGCTCCATTCATTTGTCCTTGGCCTGCAAGCATGTTAGTTTAGCTGCAAGCAGCCTCTGCAGTGCAGTCACTGAAGTATATGCAGCCAGTGTTCGGCGCATGGCAGACGTGCAGATTACCTCTTGACCCGCACGAGCTCTGAGGTGTCAGCTGACAGCTGATACATGCTGCCGTATGGCTGTCCTATTATAGCAACCAGGCGACATAGCTGTCTGTTCACTTTGACTTTGCTGCACGCGCACGCCGCAGGTGCTGTCAAGCGGCCTTCATGCCGGATGATTACTGCATGAATGAACAACTCAAGCGGAATGCAGGCGGTGCTGTAGGTTTACCCAGCTCGTTTGGCGACTACGAAAGCCTGTTTTTCGCCGTTTACATCCAGGATCACGTTGTCTCCTTCCTGCACGAGTGCTGCGCCCGCATCGAGGGATGCTGACATAGTCGCACAGCCTCTGGCCGTGTCGCGCAGGTGACCGGGAGGCAGGTCAACGCAGGTTGCTTATGCCGGCATCGCTCAACTGCACTGGCAGCTGCGCAGGGTGTCTGCAAAGCGCCCTTCGAAAGTCAGGGCAGGCTCGTAAAAAGCATGCAGTTGTCCGCTTGGCCATGTCAAGCTTTAACGCTGGTTGTTTCATGTACAATGTCTCGAGGTCACATCAAATGTGTTGAGCTGCGCGCTTTGTGCTATACAGCAACAGAAGCGGACAGGCATCCGTCCATCCCTGCATCACGCTGCACGTCACGTCCGTTAGCGCAGCTGGTCGAGCAGTGAAGAAGCGAGCTCAGATCAACCTACATAACATCTGCTTGTTGCGGGGCCCTAGGCTTTGGTTGGACCGCAAGACCACTTTGATCTTGATCTGACAATGTGACCGGGGCGGGATAGAGGGCCTGACCGGCACCTAGATATCATGCATTCCCCGGACAGCGTATTGACCTCAGCAGAACAGCTGCAGCAGGCCTCCTATGGAAAGCTGCTGCCTGAGCTGCTGCTAGCTTTGCTGGGACACACAGGAGATGTGTTTGTGGAAAAAGCGCTTTTCATGGCAAGCAACTCACCTTCACAGCCATCTCCAGAGAGATGCAACTTTGCTGTGACAGACGCCCCTGGCCTGGTGTCAACCTCAGAAAGGTCAGAGCTCACAGCCACCTCCCATGTTCAGATAGGACTATTGCCAAGTTTGCATCTGACATCAACCATACTGCACATTGCAGGGAAGCGTTCAACAGCCTGTTGAAGCTGGGCTTTCACTTCAAGCACCTGGCAGCTTTTGTCGATAGCAATAGGAGCCACACAGCATCGCAAGCAGGCAGCCTGTACAGAAGGGCTCTTGCCACAGGAGTGTCAGGTAGGCTGCATTTGAGTCCTTCATGTCCGAGAAAAACGGCCTTGAAGAGAGTTGCTTGGAGGCAGTGCATTGCTTCTGTATGCATTTAGCCGGGTCGTGGCATTTCTCTGGCAAGCAAAATTGTGATGATGGACAATGTCTGCATTTGTCTGATTTGCAACATTTCCAACAGTATCTTGTGCTGTGCAGAGCTGCTTACTGTGTACCAATCCGCTGTTCTGCAGATTCAGCAACATCTGTATCACTGCCCTGGCTTGACATTAGCTGGCCTGCAGCACCTACTGCTGGACTGCCAGGTATTTCATGGTCATACTCTTGTTACATGGTCATACTCCTACCCCTCAACCCTTGCCCCTTACTCCATATCCGCTACCCCTTACCCCTTGTTCCCACAGGGTACCATATACTACCCCTTTTTCCGTACCTCTGTCTTCAGAGTAAAGGGTACGGAGTACATCTGACTGTGTTGTCCACAAAAAGCAAACCCCGCGGCATAGTCTTGCTTGAAGTACCAGGTGCATGCGTCGACTGATTGGTGCATATCATGCACATCTTATGAATAGAGCAGTGATGATGGTACCTAGCAAGTGGGATGGTCCTGTTTTCTGGCTAATGCGTTGCTGAGCCATGACATTGCTGATGTAGATGGTGCTGCCAGCAGTGCATCAGCTGGTATACACAGTGCAGCAGAGCAACATGAGCGGCAGTGACTTATTGCAGCTGCTCCATCAGAAGGTATGCTTGTGTTGTCAAGCTCCACGCCTGCTGATGAAAGCCCTGCCCAACAGTCATGCAATGTGACAAACACAATGCTGTCAGCCATCAGCACACATAGCTTAGCCACACACACAATCTTGACTGCTGCAAGCACGCCTAGTCCTTGATTGCTGAGGGCCCTGCAATGCACTCAGCACGGACTGGAAATCATTTAGATTCAAGACAGGAATGCAGCCTAGAACATGCGCCTTTCTCTTCCTGGCAGCACTCTCACATCTGCTTGCCAGATCCATTGAACCCCTCTTCTCTGTTTGCACGCAGCTACAGCGGTAACAGCAAGTGTTATTCCATTGCACCAAGCAAAAAGTGTGACTTGGAGTGCAGGCACAGTGCGGCATTCCAGAGCTGCAATCCTGTCTCCACCGCCTGCTGTGGCACTGCAACCAAGTCTTGTTCAAGCAGCTGTCTGCCTGGTGAGGTTATGCTGCCCTCATGCTACAAGCGTGTTTGTCATGTTCATGTGTATGCAGCTACAAGTAGGCACTTTGCATATAGCCATTGCCCTGATGCTGCAGTTCCGATTGGCATCACGTGAATGCACTCATTAAAAACCAGCTTTGCTTGTAGCCTTTGCCAAGCCAACTTCATCAGCAGCAACACAGGCTTGATGCTACACCAACCGTGATGGTCAATGCTGAATATTCTAGGGGTAAACTTAGAGACACTTGGCAGACAGCTGTGAACAAGGGCCTCTCTTCCCTCCATGTTCAATACAACTGGTATTAGGTTAGCACAGGACCAAACTGGTCCTGGTTGGAGACAGTTGATTGCTCCAGTACGTGCTTAGCTGGGCCTGCTGAGCGTGTCTAGCATGCGTCATGAATGAAGGAATGCTGACTAGGCTTGTGCTGCATCATGCTTGCACATAGCCCTTGGGCTGGAAGCATCAGTCTGAGCACACGCATGCCTCAATACCGTTGAATACTGGCAATTCTTGTCAGGTTCTTGAGATAGGATTCTTGCGGCATCTTCCAAGTGTACCCCACCAGCTCTGAAAACAAATGTAGCAGAGAAGATGTGGCAAGCTGCATTCATTTCATTCGTTTTACACGTGTGCTAGACAGGCCCAGCTAGGTGCGTACTGGAGCAATCAACTGTCTCCAACCAGTTCGAGCCCGGGTTGTCCTGAAGCAATCATACTGAGCATGAAGATTGGTGAGGTCCTTGTAAACGGCAAGCTTGCAGTTGTCAACTGAGCGTGAGTGCTTGCAGGATGATCCATGGTCTGCTACAAGACAAGCACCACGACTTCTTCATTCAGCACAATCAGAATCAGGGTTCCAAGCTAGACCCTAGCCTCTCATCAGCTGGTCCAGCAGCTGACGCGCCTACATCTTCTTCTCAGGCAGGCCAGGCAGAAGAAGATGCAAACGCTGCAGAGTGGCACCAGGGCTTCCAAGTGTCCATGCAGGCGCTGCCTCCCAATATCTCTGTCAGCATTGCTGAGGACATCCTTTTTGTGGGCAAGGCAGTCAGAGTGCTTCAGCAGCCAACAGGTGTGCTGACTTTGTCTTGAGCTATGTGGCACTTTGTGCTGTCAGCTTGCAGTTGCAGTCAAAACAGTGCCGATGCAGTCAGAGTGCTCCAACAGCCTGCCAGTGCTAAAGTTGAGGACTTTAAGGTTGAAGACACAAAGCTTCACGCTGCACTGTGAGCTTGCTGATGCAGTCAAGACAGAGGCACAACAGCAAGAAAAGTGTTGCAGCCCTTGTGGACTGCCTGTGCTATGGCGCTGCCTGCTGCAATCTGCATCTCTGCAACAAAGAGTGCTACTGCAAAGGGAGCAGAGTGTACTCGCATGTAAATGTTGCGAGTGTGAGCAGAGTGCCCTTTCCTACATGAGTTCCAGTTTGTCCCATGAGTCTTACTTCATACAGTACCCCCAGAAAGTTTTGCACCACTCCAGTACATGTGCATGTTCAAGCAAGTCTGTGAGGCGCAACAACGCAATGTTGCGGCAGTGCTGATCAGCATAGGAGACTCAACAACAGACAATGCCAGATGCGGAGTCACCGCCACCAAAATCGGTTGTAGCGCAAGCTATGCGTCGGTCAAGCATGCAGTCTTGCTTCACCGAAAACAGGGCTGACAGGACATGCCCACTTTGTCGCTTGTGTGCTGCGCCAAAACGATAGCCAGCAATACTTGACTTTGGTCAACGTTTGTGGGCTTCTAGGACAGCTGTCAAATGTAGTATCCAGTTTTTGCAGTACAGCAGCAGGCAAGCAGCAAGAGCTGTTTGCACAGAAAGCTGCAAAGGCCTGCTGCCTGCAAAGGCTCGCCTGTGACTTCACTTTGGGACATTGAACAAAGCAAAGTCTTTTGCTTTCAGGGCCACTAAAGAGTCATGACCTGCTGCCACAGAGTGATACCGTCAGCTTTGCCCAGGCCCTGCGCAAGCTGCAGCAGCAGGAGCTGTTTGACCAAATTGGCTTCGAGCGCACTGTTGACATGATCAGATCAAAGGTGAGCTTCTGTTGCTGCATCCTAACCATCTTTGATATGAAAGTCAACAGCTAACATAAGCAAACTTTGCATTTCTTACATGATACTAGTTGTGCCATGTTGTGTTCAATGTTTGTATCCCCAGGGCTCGTCAACCTACCCTGGTGCAATAGAGAGTGTAGCACTCTCTAGCCATCAATGACTGATGAATGACCAACACATGACTAAATGATTTGATGTGCAGGTAACAGGTCAGCTGTGGCAGCTGGTGGTGGTGCATGCAGACTTGCCTGCCCACCTGGCAGCCCTCAAGAACTACCTTTTTCTGATCATAGCTGACTCATGGTTGACTAAATGCTGACAACCATGATGTGATATGCAGGTGACTGGTCAGCTGTGGCAGCTGGTGGTGGTGCATGCAGACTTGCCTGCCCACCTAGCTGCCCTCAAGAACTACTTCCTTCTGGCCAAGGGCGACTTCTACCACAGCTTTCTGGCTGAGGTACCGACTTCAGCATGCACATCTTTCTTCTGCTGCTGAGTTTGCACTCAAAAACTGCTTCCTGCTGGCCAAAAGCCACTTGTGCTGCACCGCTTTTTGTCAGAGGTAGAAGATCATGAGCCATAACCCTGCCATGGACTAAGAGAATAGCCTGCATTGCTGCTGCGCATGCTTGCCTTCTGCGTCAAAGTGACTGTCTGCCAGGCCTCAGCTGCCTTTCCAGCAGCTAGCCCTCAAGAGCACTGCTGATCAAGGACTCCTATTTCACTCCTTCTTCACACCTCTGCATTGACTGTGTGCAGAGTGCTGAGCTGATGCGGCTGCCACCACGGGAGGCAACAGCAGAAGGAGACCTTACAGTGCCTTTTCAGCAGTCTGCCCTCAAGAGCACTGCTGACCAAGACCCCCTATTTCAGCATGTCAAGATCCGCTATGTCAAGCAAACTGACCCTCCCGCACAGGTTGCTGCTCACCTCATGTACAGTGTCAAACTCTGCTCTGTCAAGCGCGAACATTACACCAGCAGGCCTGAAGTATGACGTGAATGATAAGAGCTATCTCGTCAAGAACTGTATATTCTCTTTGAACTCTATGCAAATCTGTCTGCATCTGTTGCCTCCTATGGCTGGCTGTGAGTGTACCCTGTGTTAGGATTTTGTCAAGCATGTCAAGCATCTATCACTCCTGTTTACGTCCTATGGCAGCTGATGCTGCCTCAAAGCCTGGTTCACAAATCTACATGATGTCTTCGCAGTACGTGTCCAAGTCTCTGTCCCCTCAGCAACCTTGCTTCAGTACACAATGCAATTTTACCTGCAGCCTTGAAAGGTTTTGTGACTTCACAATAGTACTGCTCAGGCTGTGGGCGCAAGGAGGAAGCTGCTGCATGTGCCCAAGTATGACAAATGGGATGATGTGCTCCTGACGTACCGAGTGGACTGGCCCTTGCACCTGCTGCTCACCCCTCAGGTGGGCCCTACATCCACATTCCCTTGCTGTCGTGGTTGCTCTTGTCTTCACAGTTGTTCTCTAAAGTGACATGCTTCTTGTCTGCCTGATGCTTTAATGGGCGCATGCAATCACCATGCAGCTGATCATCTTTTGCATTTGTTTCCTGCTGTCATGCTGTGCAACTCAAAACACCGCAAACAATGCCTGTCGTCCACCTGGCTCCTGGGCAAGCACACTTTTTAAATGTATTGTATCCAACGCTGAAGATTGTTTTTTGTATTGTCCAGGTGATGGCCAAGTATCATGTGGTGTTCCAGTATCTGCTGCGGTTGAAGCGCATTCAGGTGGATCTTGAGGGCAGCTGGGCGGTTATGCGGCGCCAAGCAGGGCGTTCCCGGGATCTGCCCTTGCACACTCGCAGACTGCCCTTGTGGCACCTGCGCCATCACATGGCTCACATCATCACCAACCTGCAGATCTATGTGCAGGTGATGCTGCTGCTGTATTGATGATGCGATGGCATTGCAAGCCGTCCTGATTTGTGTCCATGCAAGCCTTGAAATGTGCTTGGCTGACAATGCATCACTGTGTTGCTAGTGCAGTCATCACAATGCAGACCGTCAGTGCATATTGACATCTTGACTACCATGCATATCTTGTACACCAGGGCACCATATCAGTAAATATTGACTTGCCACTGAGATCTCTGACTGCTTCCAACATTAGATGACTTTACAGCTTGTTGCACCGCTGCTCAACTGCACATTATAATTCCTGATTGCAGGTAGATGTGATAGAAGCACAGAGCTCCATCTTGTCTCAATGTATAGCCAATGCACAAGACTTCAGTGAGGCAGAGCGTGCGCATCAAACGTTTCTGGATACAGTGGTGACGCAGTCCTTCCTGGACATGAAAGCCATCTCACAGATGCTTGAGGGTATCTTCAGCCTATGTCAAAGGCTCTGTGGCTTTGTGCAGGTCTGTAGAGCTCATGCTGCTGTGCTTGATGTCGCATGTTCTGCTTGCAGCATTGTGCAGCTACCATGAACAGATGATAGTATTGCCAGACTTTCACTGCCCTTGCTCTCGTTAGCATCAACTCACAAAGTGCTGCTCGCCTGGGAAGGCGTTCATCATGATGCACCAGTTGCCACAAAAAAAGGAAGAAATAACCAGTTGCCAATAAGTAGTCAATGTTGAGGTAGAACTAATTGCATTTTGTGCTGACCGCAGAAAGATGATGGCAGCAGCGACACAGATGCAGCAGATCCAGACAAGATAGCAGGATTAGCTGCTGAGTTCAAGAGGAGGGCCAACATGCTATACACCTTGTTACAGAGCAACAAGCTCCAGAGCAGTCAGCGTGCTCCATACCTTCGGCAGTTTCTGTTGCGTATCAATTACAATGGTTATGTCGAGAATGAAGCAGTCAGGCAGTTGCGCCAGGGTGACTTCATTCCAAGAAGTACTGTGTAAATGGGACCTTTGATGCGCTTGTGCGCCAATCTTGGCAATATGACATTCTCAGCAGAAAGATGCCTGCCAACAAACAATTAGATAAACGCATCGAATAATTACATTTGTATTTGCATGAAGCAGGAAAAGGCTGGTCAATGGCAACTAAAATTGGGCATGTATCTAATTCAAAGTTGTTAAGTTTAGGTGACTTTGCACTCTGCATATGTCAACCCTCCTCCACCAACATTGAACTGTCAAAGCCTGCATGATTGTTTAGAGCACGACGCTGAAAGACAAGTACTACAACTAAACTAGTATACACAGGAGTGAAGCCAGGCTTAAGCTTCTTCCTCCTCCTCGTCGAACTCGCCCTCCTCCTCAGCAGAGGCATCCTGGTATTGCTGGTACTCTGACACCAAGTCGTTCATATTTGACTCAGCCTCAGTGAACTCCATCTCGTCCATGCCCTCACCTGCATCAACAACTTGATCAAACCTGCTGCAAAGTCGTTGCATGGAATAAAGAAACACACGCAGCTAAACACGCAAGCAAATACACAACTGTTTCATAATCTGCTGCAAGATTGTTACATGGATTGAGGAGTATATGCATCTGGACACACCAAGCACACTTCCTGATTGACCAGTATGCAGTAGGACAAACTGCAGTGCTCTCTATATGCAACATGAGATCTTGAAGACAGCTAGCCAGGACACCTACCAGTGTACCAGTGAAGGAAGGCCTTCCTCCTGAACATGGCTGTGAACTGCTCTGACACACGCTTGAACATCTCCTGGATGGCTGTTGAGTTACCTGCAGGCAGCACAGTAATGAGCCACATGTGCAGCATAATCACAAGCATGCTACATACAGCTGACAGCATCAGAAAAAAAAGGCAAAGAAAGACCACAGCTGAACTCGTTCAACTTTGGCACAACACAGCTATGTAGACAACATGAGCACAGGCAAAGCGAGGCAACAGGACAGCTAGTAGCCAGTAGTGCATGAAGTAGCGCGCTTACCGATGAAGGTGGCAGACATCTTCAGTCCCTTTGGTGGGATGTCACAGACTGATGACTTGACGTTGTTGGGGATCCACTCAATGAAGTATGAGGAGTTCTTGTTCTGAACGTTGAGCATCTGCTCGTCAACCTCCTTGGTAGACATGCGGCCACGGAAGAGAGCAGAAGCTGTCAGGTAGCGGCCATGTCTGGGGTCAGCAGCACACATCATGTTCTTGGCATCCCACATCTGCTGTGTCAGCTCTGGAACTGACAGAGCACGGTACTGCTGTGAGCCACGGGATGTCAGAGGTGTAAAGCCAACCATGAAGAAGTGAAGACGGGGAAAGGGAATCAAGTTGACTGCCAGCTTCCTCAGGTCAGCATTCAGCTGACCAGGGAAACGCAAGCAGCATGTGACACCAGACATGACTGCTGAGATCAGGTGGTTCAGGTCACCAAAGGTGGGGGTGGTCAGCTTGAGGGTACGGAAGCAGATGTCGTACAAGGCCTCATTGTCAAGGATCATGCACTCATCAGCGTTCTCCACCAACTGGTGAACTGACAAGGTGGCGTTGTAGGGCTCAACCACAGTGTCAGACACCTTAGGGGATGGGACGACTGAGAAGGTCATCATCATACGATCTGCAGCAGCAACACCAGATGTCAATCAAGCTGCAGTAGGCTGGGTCATGGATCCATGCATAAACAGAGCTGCAACTGCAGGTTGCAAACAACTGGGAGCTGACGAATGCGATGCAGGCGCAAACATAGTGCAGATGCTACTGGGGCTCAGCAACAAGTTCTGCACAATCAAGGCTAGCGCTGGCAGCACATGTTGTTTCATCTTACCTGGGTACTCCTCACGAATCTTGGAGATAAGTAGTGTACCCATGCCGGATCCAGTCCCACCTCCCAGTGAGTGGCACACCTGGAAACCTGCAAAACAGCAAAACTGTGGTCAGCTGCAACCCAAGCAGCAGTGCAATGGCTGAAATGCGTCAGCAGCATGCAACAGCAGAGCATACGTTGGCTTGCAAGTGGTTTGGAAGATTCAGGAATGAGCTGTAGAGTTTTGGAAACTTCAAGGCATACCTTGCAGGCAGTCACAAGACTCTGCCTCCTTACGGACAACGTCCAGCACTGAGTCGATGAGCTCAGCGCCCTCGGTGTAGTGACCCTTAGCCCAGTTGTTTCCAGCACCGGTCTGGCCAAAGACAAAGTTGTCTGGACGGAATACCTGTCCATATGGCCCGGACCTGACCGAGTCCATAGTTCCAGGCTCCAAGTCCATCAAGATGGCTCTTGGCACATACCGTCCTGCAGCAACACAACAATCGAAAACGTGCAGCTGACGTCGACGGCTGCTTCACTCTAGTGCTTCGATGGAGCGCCCGCCATCACAAGCAACGTCACTCACCCCCACTGGCTTCGTTGAAGTAGACATTGACGCGCTCCAACTGCAAGTCTGAGTCACCGTGGTAAGTACCGGTGGGGTCCTGCAGACGAGAAAGGCGGAAAGTCAGACCAGCTTCACGATCCAAAGTCAACAACTGTGAATGTCTGGATCGTCACTTACCACACCGTGCTCATCACACACCACCTCCCAGAATTTTGCTCCTGCAGCAAGCAAGAGCAGTCTGTTAGTCTCTACTAGGAGAAGTTACGAGGTTTTTGAACATGAAAGCAGCTAGGAGAGCTTGCAATCAGGTTTCTGGTAATATCGAGGGAAGCAGCAGACAAAAAGAGAGAGCGGACCTATCTGGTTACCGCACTGTCCGGCCTGGATGTGCACGATCTCACGCATCTTGGCAAAGATAGATCCTTGAAAGCACACAAGCAGGAGAAGCACAGGGGAGAGTGTGCTGCTGCCAGTCAAACTTTCCCGCAAAGTGAAGGTGTCCAGAAATGTCTCACATCTCACGACTCAAGCCCGCCGCTCGCTCAGCTGTGGCCATCGCACTTCTGCATTGAGTTTCAGCAATCATCACAAGCTTGACCGGCGCAATCGCTGCAGTTGCAGACCCACTTCGCTGAGCGCTTTGCCCTGGTAGCCCACATCAGCATGAAACTTCTGTGCAAGCGCTTGCGTGCTGGTCTCAGTCATTAGTTGCAGCAGTGATGGCCTATAGCGACTCAAGTGACGAAGACGTCGACTTGAACAATCCAAACTTGGACGCTGCGCTTCATCAGGCCGAGCAATTGCTTGGCATTCCTCCAGAAGAAGCCAGGTATGTATCTGCAGTCATTGTCCTGTCATGTCGGCTAAGCTGTCTATCAGGCAAACAAGCTCAGCTCAGTCCACTTGGCTTGGCAGGCAGCAAGACGAAGTCTATGATGATCTTAACCAAATACAAGAAGTGAGTACCTCTCAAAGCAGTGACATCCGCGCACGTGAGTGTCACAGGGGTCTGCAGTCTTCACAACACATTTGCGTGATCACAGGTCGAGGGTTACAGCAGACAGCCCAGACAGCGCGCTTCGTATCAATCACAAGAGGTAAGCTAAATCAAACTCCAGCGCTATGGCCTACCTGCTTTATTAGAAGCAGGGAATGTGTGGCCACCGAATTTTACACGTGCATTTTGCCTTTTTGCAGTTACCTGAATGCACAGTGTGTTGCATCATATCATGTTCATGACACTGTCATGCAAATTCAAGAGATCCTGATTGCAGCTTTGCTTGCTTCAATGTCGTGAGTGTCATGTGTTTGTGTCCTGCAGCAGTCTGCCAGATTGAGGTCAGCCCTGGCAGAACGTGATGCGCAGCTTGAGGAGCTGCAAGACCAGCATTTGCGGTTGGTGGTGAGTTGCTTACACAAGCATCAAGCTATCACCCAATGCATGCAGCATAGCAATCTGCACTGTGTCATTCAGCCTTCAGGTGCAGACACATAGTGTTGTGTACTGAACCAGCACCCTGCACTGAGCAGCTAATACCTTTGTGCAGCATCGAAGTATGATGCAATGGCTTGCTGCATGCAGCAACGCTCTCAGGAAGCAAGACAAAACTGGGAGGCAGCTCTTGAATCCAAGGACAGAGCGCTGACTCAGCTTGAGGATGCACTGCTCACACAGAAGCGAAGTCTGCAGCAGCAGATTGAGCAGCAGCAGTCTGCTGTCAGCATGAGTCACAACCAGCTAGTGCAGGGCAATGATGCACAGATTCTCATGCAGCGCCAGCTGGACTCCAGCCAACAGCAGGTACTGCCGTACAATGCATTGTTCCTCCATCAGTAGCAACTCGCAGCTGCCGATTGTTCATGAAGCACAGTCAATGTTTTGACATGCTGTCTCACACCTGTCTTGCTTTGCTGCTCTGCCTGCATGATGAGTGCAGCCGATCTGTTCAAAGCCATTCTTTTAGGCTGTTATGCACCTCTGGCTGGGGCGCTTTCAGCAACAGATGTACACATCAGCAACCTGCAGTTGTCATCATTGTGTAGGTTGCCAATCTGGAGAATGCATTGTCTCAGGCACAAGCTCGCCTAACAGAGCATGCAAGCAGCTCTGAGGTGAGAGCGACTCGTGCTGAGCAGGATAGATGGCGCTGGCAGAGCGAGGCCGAAGAGCTCAGGACCCTGCTTGCAAGCCGAGACCGCGAGATTGGCAAAATGCAGAGCAAACAGGAGGTGTGCTTTGGCCGACTCACAGCATCTTGTTACAGTGAGCATTTGTGCTGAATGTGCAGGCTTTCGTGATCAGGCAATTCTTGCGCATATACGAGAGGCTGATCCATGTGCTGTGCAGCAAGACTTGGTTGTTTGCAAATGGTTCAACATCGATCATCTGGCAAAGCCTGCAGGTGCAGCTCAACAAATTGCCTGTTCTGAATATCTGCTAAACACTGCTGCAACAACAGGCTTACTCTGCTGACAGCTTTTGCTCATCTGCTCAGGCTGCATTCGTATCTGCTAAGTCCTGATGTATGTGCTGACAGCGCACCCCGTTCATGACCAGTGTCCTGTTGGGATAGCAGACTGCCTTGATTCTGCTTCATGAGTTTGGTCAATGCTGACTGGTGCTCTGCAACAGACTCAGGTTGCACAACACTAGTAGTACTTCTGGCCATCGCAACAGGCCGTTGAAAACAAACAGCTTGTGCTGACATGTCAAACCCAGCACATGCAACAGGACAGACTGCAAATTCAGCCTTGCTACAGCCTCAACGACAATTCTGCTCTTCTCCGACATCAAACAAAATCCCTGCTGGTAGGCATCTCACATGAGATGGCAGCTTTCTGAATTCATCCTTGACTTCCAGCCATGTTTTGAAGCACCATTTGGTGTACTGTCTGTCAGTTGGGCATCAGAATTCATCCACGTACATCCTATCACTCTTGAAAGTTTTGCAACATGGCAAAGCTTGAGACAGACTAATCCAAGGTCTGTATGCATGCTGTGATACAGGAGCTCAGCAAAGAGATGGCTGACTACAAGTCTCAAGCTCAGGCAAGCGCACCCAGAGTCTGGTTCGGCCCTACTCAGCAGCAGCCTCAACAGCATGAGCAACAGCAAAGGCCGCCCTTTGGCAGTCAGCCAGTGCTGATGTGGGATCAGAGCATGACACCTGGCAATGGCAGACAATCTGTGTCTTGGGGTGACCCCCAAACAGCAGGGGGGCAGCCTGGCGAGGGGGCTATGACAGCCCAGCTGCTTCAGAAGCTGCAGAAGACACAGGAGAAGCTGGAAACACGAGATGCCTCAGCACGCAAATACAAGGTATAGGCAAACAAGCATCTGCTCAGCCTGGCTCAGCGTGGTCTGGCTGCTGCCCTCGCATCTGCATGTTGCATTGAAGATTTGGCATTTGTAAGTGAGAGGAAAGCCTGCGTTGACTTCACCTAGAGACGCTCCTGGGTGACAGATTGGGCTTTGTCTGGTTTTGTCTCATGCAATCAGGTCTCATCTGCTCGTATACAAAATGCAGCATGCAAGAGCCAACTTGCGTGACTTTGTTGCTCATACAGCAGACTTGATTTTGCTGCCAGGCAAAAAAGTGATTCTGATGTGTGCTGCAGAGCAAGTCATGCCTGCTTCAAACTGGAAAGTGTGGCTTGTGCATGATAAAGCTCTAGCCACTTGTGCAACAGGCAGTACTGCATTTGTCTCAACTGACCAAGCACCACCAGCTGCTGATGTCTTTAAAACATGCTAGCTCCTTATTTGCATTCTGTGACAATAATACCTCTTGTGAGCTCCTGTGAGTGCTTGCTGTGGACGTGCAGGTTGCAGTGCGGGCTCTGAAGGCGCGCCTGACAGATGCCACAGCTGCTCTGCAAATCAGCCATAGTGAAGCTCTGAGGCTAAGGACTCGGGTTGAGGATCTCAAAGCTGCTGTCTCAGTGAGTCCTTGTTGTGATGCGGCAAGACAAGTTGGGCTCATGTCACCTGTTTCCTTCTGCTTTTTCCAATTCAAAGCATTCTGGCATCAAAAGCTGGTCAGCGCATGCTGTCAGTGTACCTGCCCAGTGTGCCACTGCTAGACGCAAGTCTTTTGCAACCTTTCCAGCAACTGATTTCTGAGCTTTGCCTGACTTCTTCAATTTGCCTGACTGCTGCAAGCCACACGCATTCAGCCTTCATAAGCGTGAATGGCGACATGTTGCAACATGACCAAGCAAGGCTCAAGGCCCTCAACCTTTGAAGGCATCTGCATACCAGTGCAGCCTCAGCACCAGCTGCAGGCAAGGCTGTTGGTGTGCCAGCCCACACTCCACAGCAACATTACTGTGCAGGGAGAGACAAGGAGTCCAGTCAGGGCAGCAGAGAGTGAGTGTGGGACAGGGCGGGTGCTTCAGGACCGCCTCAATCAGCTGCATGAAGGCTTGGCCTCCAAGGAGAAGCACCGTAAGGTTTGCCATTGCTGTTGCTGCTTGCATCTCACATGCAATCCTGCAAGTGCGCCTGCACACACTGCTGTTATTCATATGCATGCAATACTCTAACAGTATGAAGCTTGCAAGGGGGCATAAACTTGGCAGCGACAGCAAGACGGTGTACATGCATCCTCAAAGCCAGCATCAGAAAGTACACAAATCATGCAGCAGTATCTGCAGATGTACCTCCACGTTCCAGCAATTGTTGCTGCAATGTTTCATGAAATCTGTCTGGCTATCAGCGCATAAGCACATCTGTGCTTGCACCTGATGAGTCAATGCTGAGACAGGCATTCAGCCACACAGCACCTGTGTCACAACATACAATATACTCTTGTGACCTTAATCAGTATGAGTATCAGCACCAGTGTTTGTCATCATTAACAGGCATTGCTGACACATGCAGGCATTGGCAGAGGAGGTTCAAGACGGCCAAGAGAAGCTGCTCAAGGTGCAGAAGCGTGCTGACGCTTGTGAGAGCAGGATATCAACGCTTGAACAACAGTGAGCCGCCTTCTCTGCATGCAGATCTGTCACATACACAGCATCTTGCTTTGAGCACCAGCTCAGGTTATATAGAACCCACCATGCAGCGCTTCACAAGCTGTTTTGCATCAGCTTGCACTGACGCACAGGCTCTGATCAGAATATACTACAAACAAGATGGACCTTCAAATTGTGACACAGCTCTAAGTGTCCACTTCACAAAGTTGTGTGCAAATGTCAGCAGCAGTCAATGAGGTGCAAAAAGTTAGTATGCATGATGTACAGTAAACTCTCTTTGTAACGACTGCTTTAGGTACCAAGAAATTCATCCTTACATTAAATTATCCTTACTCAGAGCAACCACTGCAGTCAGACTGTAATGGTTGGTTACCAATGGCGCTGTCCTTACATCAAGATTGTCCTTACATCGAGTGTCCTTACCAAGACAGTTTACTGTACCAGGAGTATATTGTGCTTCAATTAATAGCAAGCTCTGCGTGCAGGCTGAAGGATGCAGGCAAGCAAGCTGAGCGGCGCATTGGCAAGGCTGAGGCCCGTGCAACTGACCTGCAGCATGACCTTGCACAGGCTCAGCATCAAGCGCAACAGGTCCTGCTCTTAACCCAAACGATTGCTGATACTCTGCAAAATCATCAAAGCAGGCTTCCACTCTCAGGCTATACGAACATGCACATAAGACAGCACAATGACCAAAAGCAAGTTTTGCAGTTGACAAAGACATGCCAGCTGTGATAGCTCAGTCTCGTGCAGCTTTAGATAGACAAATTTCGAGTAGACAGTGTCATTTGCAAAGCCAGTGCCCAAGACACACAGCCAAATCTTGACCCTTGCATTACACCAGTCTGTCTGTGGATCAGGCAAGTGGTGTGGTGTTGTGCAGGCTGAGGCAGACTTTGGCAGCTTAGCAGAGCGGTTGAGAGATGGGGAGGGCAGGGCTGCAGATACTGACAGGGCAGCCAGGGATGCCCTTCACCGCTGTGCTCATGCTGAGGCTCAGCTGCAATCCACTGAGGTCAGCAGCAATGCACTTTTAACAGCAGCCAATTGCATTCACTAGGCATCCTGCGACATTTGAGACAAGATAGGACAACTTTGGAATGCTTCACAAGACACAGGAGGTTTGCAGAAGGAGTCAAGCATTGTATGAGGTTTTTTTGGCGGTGGTGCTAATGCCAACAAGCACAAGACTTGCAGTAAATGCAAGCAGCCTCTCCTGTTTGTTTGCTAAGAACAATGTAACTGCATAGAATGCCATTGTTGCAATACAATCGTCCCTTCTGACATTTTGGCAAGTGCAGAGGGAGCTGGGAGAGGTGCAGAGACGTTGGTGTCAGGCTGAGGGTCAGGCAACAGAGCTGTTGCGCCACAACAGGTGAGCTGCCTTATTCTTGGCATGTCAACGCTCTGCAGACGCCGTCTAGCATGCAGTTGTCAGCAAGCACGCTGATGTTTGTCATGTGCATTTGCGTTGCTGCTGCAGCACGTTGCTCTGAACGTGGAGTACATCAAACATGTCATGCTGCTGCTGTGATGCAGATTGTTCAAAACACACTTGATCCTGAAGCATATGCTGAAACAGCAGGTACTTTTGTAAGGAAGGCTCGCAATATCGGGTGCACTTTTTCAGCACATGTATGTCAGGCATGCAGCAATCAATTGCACCCATCAGTGTCAGATGCTACATACAATCAGCCATTGTACCAGTCTATCCTGTTGGACATGCAGCCTTTACCAATTGCACAATGCTCACTTGTTAATGCAATGCTGCAGGGAGCTGCAAGGTCAACTGGCAGAGGCAGAGGCCCTCACACAGGTATGTCTGCAGTGCACATACAATCCTGGAACTCCACATGCAAAGGATAATGTGTGTTCATGCTGTACCTACTAGAAGTCAGCGGAGCACCTTTGTGCTGGTCTGTCAATCACCACTGAGCTGGCTTAGGCAAGCATGGTTCTGCAACATGGTTTGACATGCCGCTTACCATGTGCTTGATTGCTTCAGCTAATTGCATATTCCCATCTTGAAGCTGAAAAACAGGGCAAGCTGTGCATTTCTGCAGGACGTCCAGCAGCAGCTGACTAGAAGCCAGACCAAGCTGCGACATGCAGAGGCTGCACTGCATAAGGTCAGCAGACTTAGCTGGAAAATTGTGTAGCTGTGCTTGTGCCACCCATCCTTAGTAGGCCATTGCAATCTGCTTTGGACATCGAGTGAGCAGACCTTGAGAACTGCTTGTACTTACTTGGCGCGAGGCTACTGTAGCTGCACTGAAGCAGGCGTTGCTTGACAATAATTCATCAGCAGACATGCATGCAAAATTGCTTCCTTGGCAGCTGTCTCACAGCTCAGACCTCAACTCTAGTTTGCAGAGTTGTCAAATCGATGATTGTTGACCTGAGCTGTGAGACCGCCTCGGGGGATCAAAACTGAATGCACAAGGATCACTTATCAAGTTATATATTCTGCGTCAACATAAGATATAGTGAGCAGCTGCATGAAACATGTTGCCTGTTTGGTTTCAGGCAGAGAAGGAGAGTGCACAGGAGCTGGCAGCAGCACGCTGTAACTGGGAAGCCTTGCATAAGGAGGAATCTCATGAGCTCAGGGTGCGGCTCATTGCTTGCCTCTATGCGCTGCACCTTCACCTGACTCTGACCAGTGGCCTTGTCCCTGATATCGTATGAATAAGGATTTACTATTGCATTGAGCCATACATAGCCAGCATTGCAGTTCAGCCATCAATCCTTGCAGGGTGGCACAAGAATCAATTGCTGCGGACAAGGTTTACATGCCATCTGAAGTCAGCCATGTTGCACTCAACAGCTGATGGTATGCCAGTCAAAACTTGAGCCACACTGACATGCCAGTTGCTGTTTTCAAATTGCATCATTGTAAGAACTGCTGTAGGATATGAGAGCAAGCTGTGCCAGGGCACAGACAAGTCGCACAAAGGCTGAGGCACGCTGTGCTGAGCTTGAGAGCGAGCTTGACACTCAGAGGACAGCAGCCACAGCTCTACGGCAGGTGACTCAGATCTGCTCTTCATCATCATACCTAACTTACTGCTGTGACTTCACACTGCTTGCGATTGCCAAATGCTGCATGCCCACTGTGCAATGGTCTTACCTCCTGCATGTCTACGACCTGCTGTGCTATTGAGGCAACCGCCAAAGGATGTGCTTACATCAATGCAAATGATCTAGGGGCGCTGCAGGCTGTCACAGCATATCTTGCATGAATTTTGTGGTCAAAGTCTGTTGTGGATATGCAGGCTCATAGTAGTGACAGCTCCAGGCAGGCAGCATTGGAAGCCAAGGTGTCAGGCTTACAACAGCAGCTGGAAAGTCACCAAGACACTGTCAGTCAGCTGAATGGAGAACTTGCAACATTGCAGATACATCATAAGCAGGTGAATTGTGTGTATGACCAAACCATGCCATGGCTGCCTGAATTGTGCTGGCAAATGCTTTTAATAGCCAAAGCGTAAAGTTGATGCATACATCAGCTGCCTAACAATTTTGTATCAGCAACAGCAGCTGATTGACCACAGACCGACACACTACAGAAACTTTCGATGAGGCAGTTCTCATTGTGCATTTTGTGGTCTCTTTGCACGCTTTGCTGACTGAGTTCGCCCTGCAGATTGAAGAGGATTGGAGAGCACAGCTGTCAAGGCGTACTGTTGCCCTGTCAGATGCGAACAGAAGGTTTACTGAGTTAGAATCAGTCATGCGTAGAATAGCTGCCAGATCGTCAGTTGGGTGACACTGTAACCCAGCAGAGCTGACGACACCATGCATGCATGCGCAGTGCATGACATGCACTGATGTCTGGCGTCCAATGTCATTGGACACATAGGCACAAATGCACAGCTGTGCAATGTTGCCCCTGCTCTTGGCCGGCATATGATTGCATCTTGATCTACTTACACTGCTCTGAGCAAAAGCGCCAGACTGCACGCAGCATCATGTGTTTGCGCTCAAACCTTCGCATGCACTGATGCATCATGAGTTCAAGCTGTCCTGATTGGATACAACAATAAGCAGGAGCCAAAGACGTCAGTAGAAACAGCCAACGGTGGCCACTGATATTGATCTGCTGAGAGACTGATAAATTGAGCAAACACCCTACAATAATGCACTGAAAAGCGTGAAACGTAGTCTACCTAGACAGTCTGTACACCTAACTTGCTTTGCAGTTTCCATATACCTGAACTAGATAGTACACTGCTTGAAGCTCTGGAAAAGGAGCATATACTGCGTTGCAGAGTCATGCATTTGTAGAAACTTAATCCACAACTTATTCAGCTGCAGAGTGTTGGGCAACATGCTGTTTGAGACTGTTGGGCAGCCAAGAATTGGCTTGAGGTCTTGAAAGAATACTTTATTTTGCAAGTAGCAACTTCCTGTTGTGCACAGGCAACTTAGTTGGCATCATGCGTTGCTAGCACTTGCAGCGTGTATGTACACATTGCTTGTGTAGGACCCTGTTCCCCATGGTGGCACACCCTGTGCTTTGCACATCTGTTTGTTGATCTGAGTGAAATGATCCTGCTGTGACTGTCAACCCTCTAGACAGTCAGCGCAGGTGCAGGTCTGATAAGATCTGACCCATCAGCCAACAAAGGTGCTGGTGCAGGGCCAGGGGCTGGTGCAGGGGCAGTTGCTGGGGCAAATGCCCTGCCATAATAGCCACCATAGCCTTGAAGACCATAAGCTCCAAAGCTGCCATACCCGCCTGTCACTACAGGGCCATGACCCAAATACGGGATGGGTCTAAAAGGAGTGATCGGTGAAGTGGTCTCAGCCAAGCTTCTGGGGTTCACCAGGGTGCTACGCTGGCCACCAAATAAGTATGTATCCCTTGTGGCAGCTGCACAGCTGATGATGGTCAAAAAAGCTAGCGCAGTGATGACTACCTGCAGGGCAGTGGCATTGTGAGTGTCCGTAGGCAATAGTAGGCATTTGTTTGTACTTGACTTTTGACCAACTTTGACTTAGCTTACTGACAACTGTACGTCGCTACAGCGCATGCTATGTCGGCAGACATGAAATGCGCCGCAGCATGCAGAAGGCGCTGCGGTCAATCCAGCGCAACAATCAAATTCGCGCAAGAAAGATACCTTCATCTGCACAACTGAAGCACGCTCTTCCGTACGGAGTATCTGAAAGCGAGCCGCGAGATCTGCACCATCGCAAGTAGCGAGATATTAAAAGTAATTTTGTAAGCTGATCACAACGGTGCTATGCTGCTTACCTGCGATGAGGTGACGGAAGCTGCACGCCCGTTCAAGGTAGGATTGTCGAGGGCCCCTGCAGTAAGCGTGAACGCAGTTCAGAAAACCGCTTGATCACACTGATTTATTGCAAAAGTGGTGCCTTCAGAGCGTTTCATGACAACAGAAGCTGTCTGACTTGAGCTTTGCGTTTTCTTGCTTATGCCATGACTTGCTTACCTTCGCTGTACGTAACTCGGCCGTTCACGTTAGCTGTCTCGTTCAAGTGCCCAACGTCCGCGGATCCAGACCCAGAATTGTGCACACACAGATCGGCGACGCTGTATGCCTGATGAGCCCGGTATGATAGCTGCAGTCTCTCAGTTTTGAAGATTCAGGAAAGCGCGGTGCCGATGGTTGACCTTGCTCGAAGCGAATTCTAAACCGGGCTGGCGCCACGTGGTACTTCTTCAGCTTCGCGTTTGACTCTGAGTTTCAAATCAGGCCTACTATCAGCTTCGCTGCATCCCTTGGCGCACAGCGTGGCGCTGGTGCGGTATGTCCACGCGTCAAGGAGTTGCGCTGCGTACTATTGCGCAAGGCTTGGTGCATGACAGCGTGACTATCACGTCACCATCAGCGCCTTGCAAGAAGCCTGAATTGAGAGTGAGGTGATCAGGTAACGCCAGATCTCCCTTCGGCCAAGCCGCTTCACGTTGCAGGGAACAAATTTGTAACAGGCACCTCTGACTTTATACAATGGGATTGCATGTCATGTTGTCGATCACGCTACACGTCGCATCGCATGGTTACTGTCTGGGGCAGACCTGCCATGCATAACCTTGTCAAGCTTCGTTGCCTCACTCAGAAGAGTAGCTGCTTGTGCAGGATTGCCAAGTTACAACGCCGACATGTTGTTCAGATTGTTGACCGCATAGTTCAATTGCACTGAGTGTTAGGGTGCTCAAGCAGTCGCCTTGCCAATCTGGCGCAAATAGTCACAAGGATGCTCATTTCTTCAAAGTGCCCATGTGCTCCTGCGGAAAAGGGTCTCAAATTGCCTACTAGTGAACATAGCAGCTGAGCTTTGGTCAAACGAAACACCAGCATGTCAACTTTCCCAACAAAGGACCTTTGAAAGGCAGTCAGCCTGTCAACTCTGATATCATTTGCGTTTAGAGAACATGAGAAGACATCCATGCTCAGCTGAAAACTATGCGAAGGTGCTAATGTATTTCGCAGCATCAGGCAAGCAGTACGTGGCAAAGCAACATAGTAACACAGCATTGCAATGCACAAGCCATTGAATGTAAATGGCAGCTGTTGCTGATACTGGCAAGTACAAGATTGCAGTAAAACTGGATGCTTGGGTTCGCAACTTTTGCGGGGTTTATCACAATCTGCTTCAGTAATGCACTTCACATGGCCTTGGATGCTCAACGCAAGCCGCATTCACTGTTTGAATCCTTGTGCTGACCATCTCTGGCCATGTGAAGTGCATGGATGAAGCGAACTTGTGCCTGCCATGGCTCATTGCACCCTTTGCGCTTTGCTGTGCAGCATAGCGCTTCACGCAATCTTCTGGACATCAGTCACAGAATCTAACAGCAGATTCAACTGTTCAGAACTTATCAGCAGATAGCTCACCCCTATGAAGTCAAAAGAGTCCTGCTTGTGGGAGCTGAGGGCTCTACCCAGTAGGTCTGTCTTGCCTCCTGCAATGCTAGGGCTGCTGCCCTGAGGACCAGTACCGCTGAGGAAGTCTGACAAGCCTGAGCCTGCTGACTGCATCTGGACACCTGTGCATCATGGAGCAAATTCGATTTCAGTTCTGGTAGCCATCATTTTGGACGTTGAAATGGTAAAATACCACGGCCTTGTGCCAGAGCAATTGTCTCAACTGCACTAGGTCCATTCAGAGATAGTGAAAGGCATGTCAAGTCCTAAAATGCCTCATGCAGCACACGTTGCAATGATGTCTGATCCAGCAGATATGTCCAGTGCAGCAGTGAGCAAGCCTGAAACTACAGACCTGGTGTTTGAAGACCAGCAAAATGCTGTTGCCCTAGGCCAGAGGGCTGTTGCATGCCCATGCCCTGCATCTGGCGCTGCAAGTACTCCATCTGTGCATTTGGAATCCCTTGCATGCCTTGCATGGGGTTGCTAGGGTTCATGGGAATTTGCCCAGATGGCATGCCTCCAGGCCCTAGACCCATTTTGACAGCTTGCATTGCAGCCAGCATTCCTGGTGGAATATTATGCAGCATCATACCTGGCTGCATCATGCCTGACTGCATAGGGTTGCCAGGGTACCCTGCAGCACAGCAACAGGCATTTTGCAAGTCTCTCTCCTGCTTATGTCGCAGGCACATGTTGCATGGGGTTGCTACAGTAATTTGGAATTTAGCCTGATGGCATGCCTCCAGGCCCTAGACCCATTTTGACAGATTGCATTGCAGCCAGCGTTCCTGGAGGAATGTTACGCAACATCGTACCCAGCTGCATCATGCCTGACTGCACAGGGTTGCCAGGATTTTTTGCATCGCAGCAACAGGATGTGCTCATGTTGCATGGCTATCAAGGATGTTGGGAGAGATTAGGGAACAAGACAGCTTAGATACTATGTAAGCTCTCTGTTGTGGATCTTTAGTCATGCAAGTGCATTGAGACTTTGGACAGGATGCTTTCAAACTGCTGCTGCATAGAGTGCACTTGGCTATCACGCTCACTGCTTGCAATAGTAAGACCAGCTTTGCTGAAGTAGCATGGAGCACAAAACAGGCTGTCAGGCATCCAATGTGGAGTTAATAGACATCTTCAGCTGACTTGCCCAGAGGAATGTGACACACATGACGCCTAAGCGACGTCTGACAGCATGAGACTCTCTTTTGTGTCTTGGCTTTTCTTGCCTTTTGTTACCTTGTCTTCAAGGCTTTTCCAGAAGCAATACAGGGAGAGGCCACCTGGCATAAAGCCCATTGACGCACCAGGCTGCAAGCCCATACCAGGCTGTATGTCTTCTATTGTTTGCTTTTTTTCCCATTTCTGTCCTAGAATGACACACGCAATTCCACCTGGCACAAAGTCCATTGATGCACCAGGCTGCAAACGCATACCAGGGTGAATATTTTCTCTTTATGTATTTCTGTCCTAGAATGACACATGGAATGCCCACCTGGCATAAAGCCCATAGACGAACCAGGCTGCAAGCCCATACCAGGCTGCATGCCAGGCTGAGCAAAGCCCTGCTGCCCTGTCATGCCTGCCTGAGGGCTGCTGCCCTGTGGACTGGACGGCGGCCACAGCTCTGGCCCTGGCCTGGGAGAGTGCGCCTGGGCAGTGGCAGATACTGAAGAGAAGAGGCCGTCTAGATCGCCAGCTGTTGCTGCACCAGAAGGCCGGTTTGAAGCTTGACTTGTGGAAGCGCTACTGTCTGCAGAACAGAAGTCAAACAATTTGTGACTGTACACAACAGGCATATACAATATGATTGCTGTCTGCAGAACAGAAGTGCACAATTTGCAAACAGCACTTTTTGTTTGATGTGCCCTGTTGTGTGCCATCACAAATTGTGCACTTCAAACAAAAAGTGCTGTTTGCAGGAGGACAGAAGTCAGACAAGCTGTAATTGTGCACAACAGGCACGTTTGAATGACAATGCCGTCTGCAGGAGGACACAAGTCAGGCAAATTTTGATAGCGCAGTGAAAGCATGTTCAAATGACACTGATGAGATTGTCAGCGCCATGTTGAGACTTGTGAACAACCTGAAGCGCTGCCAGATCTTGTTGTTGGCTTGCGTAAGCTACACAGGCTGCCATGGTGCAGTTAGTAATGCCAGGAGGATGGTGCTATGCTCAGATTGGCATGGCTCTGGGCATTGAACCAGTCAAGCGATGATTGAGACAGACTTGCAGAGGCAGGAGCTGCTTGCTTGCACAATGTTGCAGCAGCAACAATTGTTTCGGACACTGTTTGAGCATGCAGCTGATTGCTGAGCTGCTCACGTTGAAAGCATATGCGCTATGAGGTACTCGAGGTGCCTCTCTCAGGCACAACAGCGATTGGTGTAATGTCTAGCTGTGTGCATGCAGCAAGCCAGAACAAAACTTACAATGAACCCTTCATACCAAATGACACTGCAAAATTTGCTCTGCTTTGCCAAGTGCATGCAGCTAATCATTGTGCCAAGTCTTGTTAGTCTAGCTTCTGCCTGAGAAGACTAAGCATTAGACTGCTTGTGAAGGACCTTGGTCAGCAAGGCAGCTTGCAGTTGCTTTCTGTGCAAGACACGTGCTAAAGTTGTGCAAATCTACGTGTTGTGCTGTGCTGATGAATACTGCACGCTGCTGTGCCAGTCACAGAGTATACCAAACATTGATTGCATTCATTGCATTGCATGGAGAAGCAGTGTGGTGTAAGCCCATACAGCTTATAGTCGTAGACTTATATAGGATCTTGCATTGATGCCAACAGTTGTTCTTGCATAAGTCGGATGTGACCTTCAGCCAGCTACATTCATTTTGAAACATCACCTCTGCAAGTATAACAGAGTTTGTTGCAGGCCTGAGCACATCTTACCTCCAACAGCAAGCCCACCAAACAGGTCAGCACTTGCGCCAGCAGATGCAGGTTGTGCTGCAGCTTGAGGACTGCTGAGTCCTATGAGAGCATCCATGCTGGACTGGGTTGGCCCTGCAGCTGGGGCCTCCAGGGACAGCCCTCCAAAGATGTCTGTCTGTGCTGTTTGTGAAGCCCCTCCTATATACATGCACACCATGATGAAGCGTCAGACCCAACATGTTTGTCTTGAGGCAACACAAAGTACATGCAGAAGCTTGTGTTGCAGCTTGAGGACTGCCAGGTCCCGTAAGGCTATCCACATTGGACTGATTTGGCCCTGCATCTGGGGCCTCCAGGGACAGCCCTGCAAGAATGTCTGTCCGTGCAGTTTGCGAAGCACCGCCTGTGCAGCCACATCATCATCGAGTACTGAATAAGGCTGCTTGTAAGGGAGCGTGAAGAGTACGCGGGACCTACTCAGCAGCTACTGCAACTGAGCCTGACTTCTACTGATTGTAGCAGCCATCCAGCACTGGTCTATTGAGATACAATGCTGCCAACTCAGATCAGCATGCACACAGGTTAGGCTGTGAGGCCAGGCTGCTTGCTGTGCTGTGAATGCAACCTGATGCACAATGTGCCGCTACAAGCGCTGTGGACACTGCTTACACAGTGGATGCAACCCTTGGTGGCAAGCCTGTTTGAGCCCTGAACATCAAACGACCGTCACTCATACAAATCCCGACATCTCGTCTGTGACGACACAATTAGTGCTCACCTGCTGGAGTGAGCCCTTGAAGTCCTGCTAGAGCATCTACAGGGGACTGAGGTGCAGCTGATGGATCACCCAATTCACTCAGCAGAGAAGCTGGAGCAGCAGCTGCAGCGCTGGGTGCTGAGTGACCATTTGTGCCGATGTCAAGGCCGGCAAACATGCCTCCTGAGTCAGGCGCAGCAGCAGAGGGAGGTGTTGCAGCCGCACTGTCACCAAGCAGATCTCCTGCAATAGAAGTCATGCACCATTGATGTACAGATAATCCAAAAGATTGGTATGAGCGTGAGTGGGGAAGCACAGCGCTATGGGGTACCTCTTGGCTGTGCATTGTGTGTCAATGGCGCCTTGCTACACATGTGGTTGATGCAGTTTCCTTGTGTAGTGTTGCATGCCCTGCCAGCATTGGGACACGGCATGTACAACGATCATATTGTTATATTGCCGCATGTAATGAAGACTTGGCTAGCCCCAGCTGCAGCAGGCAGTCTACAAGAGGCTCACAGCCAGTGCATGACTGATTAGCCATGTCTGTCTGCATGGCGTGAGTGCAAGAGCAACAAGTGTCCTGTATGTCATCTTCAACACACCAGCTTGCGGTGCAGCTGCAGCAGGCTTCTTCTGCTCGCAGCAGGTCACTGCATCATCAGATGAGTTGAAACTAGCATGTATGTCAGCTTGCAAGCTCACCAAGATAGTCTTGCGGTGCAGCAGCAGCAGGCGCCTCTTCTTCTCCCAGCAGGTCATCCATCAAGTCAGGAGCAGCAGGTGCTGCAGCAGCAGGTGCTTGACTGCTCTCAGGTAGAGTGTCTCCCCCCAGCACCTTGAAGACCCTGATGGCACACTGACGCACAGACGCCTGGGGTGACTTCATAGCATTGCGCACCACTTCAGCATTTGCCTGCAGTACAGGTGCTTAAGCTGAAGCTGATGTGGCGGCGGGACACAATGACATTGACACATCACCGGCAGCCTGCACACAGCAGCCATGTGAGGCATTCATTGCAATTGTTGATCCAGACAGAAATTTTGATGTGGCAGACTTTGAGGTTGAGGCGTGGCTTTGAGCTGCAATGTTGAGAAGCACTGTGCCTTACTTTTGTGTGTCCTTGGGCCTGACAATGATAGCAGACTGCAAGATAAACAGGAGTTGTTGCAGGCACTTGCAGACTGCACATAAGGCTGTACATGCTGATGCAGTCAAGTCACTGAGCCCGATTAGAAGACGAAGGTCAGTGATGTCATACCTAAAAATGGACTGCAATCTCGCCACAGGCTGCAGTACTGCCTTGGCTGATCACTGCTTCCAGTGCAACATGCACAAGAGCTATTGCAGGTACTTGCAGAGCTTGCGTCAGGCTTTGCATGCTGATACAGACAAGTTGTGGAGTTGCAGCAGTCAAGATGTTGAAGTCTGACCTGGAAATGTACCGCAATCTCTCCACAGGCGGCACTGCTGCCTTGGCTGATCACTGCTTCCAGGGCACAAAGCGCACGCAGCACCTCCTGCCACGACGCTTTCTCCTGCATGTGATGAAAGACCTTTCTGCCATCAGCTTGCAAAACAAGCAACTGGTAACAGCTCTTGGCCTTCATACGCAAGGCCTGATTGTCAGTAGCTCGCAAAACAAGCAAGGGTTGGGAGCTCTTGGCCTTGAGATGTGAGACCTTTCTGCCATCAGCTTGCGAAAAGCGACCAGTGACAGCTGTTGACCTTCATCTGTGAGACAAGATGCAGCTTGACAACACTAAATTTGTGCAAGCTCTTGGCCCTTACAAGCCACTCGGACTCCTACATGGCAACAGCAAAAGATGAGCTGTTACACGTCTCTTTTGCTGGCAGTGAAGCACTTTGTGCAGCTTCCAACAAGCAGTCATTGTTCACAGCGAAAAAGGCAATGTTGGTCAGCAAATGATTAAACAGCGTTCGATATGCTCCTGTGTTGGTGGTCGCTCAGGGTTCTCACAGCAACTGCCACCAAAAGAGCACAGAGAGCGCTGGTCAAGCATTTGCAAAACAACACTGGTTTTCGATGTGAGCAAAGTCGATTTGCCAGCAGTTGCCATAGTTCGCTAAATCATCAATGCAATGCTTGCTGCTTGCTGCACTGCTTTGATACATCAATGATGCATTTGTGCAGCTGCCTGACTCAGTCTGTCTGCTTTCGAGCCGCCAGCGTTCTACACATCAGCATCAGCAGCAGCTGTCAAACAACATATTTTGATCCTGTCAAAATGCATCCTGTTTTGTGCGTTCAATCATTAAGCTCACCATTTTGGCCTGCAGCAGCTCTGCTACTGTGGTGCCATTCAAAGAGGCAGCATTCTCCACAAACAGCCTCAGGTCCTCTCTGTCTGGCTGCGCCCTCAACCCTCCAGGAGTACACATGTCATTCACCAGCTGAGCCTCATCCCCTGTTCTGCCTGCGGTCATATTACAGCATGTGTAAAGTGCATAGAATGATGGACAATGCAGAAATGTCGGCATTCTCAGCACCATTGACACAAAAAGCATCACGTCCTTCCTTTCTGGCTGTGTCCTCAACTCCCTCCCGGGGTTCACATGTCATTCAGAGCCTCATCCCCTGTTCTGCCTGCAAACACAATCATATGATGGTGAGAAATGATTGAAAACACAAGACGCACAAGCTGAGGACTGTCCTGGCTGCATGTCACCGAGGCAGCCGTCTCGACTCACAGCCTCAACTCCTCCCTGTCTGACTGGGCCATTAACCCTCTAGGTGTACGCATGTCATTCACCAGCTGAGCTTCATCGCCTGTTCTGCCTGCGAGCACATATCTAATCAAAACGCAAAATGAATGATGCACAGATTGCGGACAGAGACCAGTGCTAGCAACAACATCACAAACAGTGCCTAACTGTGAAGACACTGAGAGGAGTTCTGGCATTTGAGGCTACAACTCATTACATTGATCAATAGCAGCCAAATCTTTGTATGTCCCTCTCTAATGCAACAGAAGCATGCAAGCATCAGCAACAATTGCGCAGATGTGATATAGGACTGTTGTGGTGCATTCTTGCCTAAAGGGTACGCCTGGGACTAGGAGCAGTTGGAGGTGAAGGCAAGCTTTTCATTGCAGTGTACATGCATCACCAAAGTGCAAAACATGCATCACCAAAGTGAGAAACAGCATGTGTTCAATGCAATGGGTTTGATGCAGTCTTGCCTGAAGGGCTAGCCTGGGAGTGGAGGTGGATGCAAAGACACCATTGCAGCATACATGCATCACCAAAGTGCGAAACATGCATCACCAAAGTGAGAAACAGCATGTGTTCAATGCAATGGGTTTGGTGCAGTCTTGCCTGAAGGGCTAGCCTGGGAGTGGAGGTGGATGCAAAGACACCATTGCAGCGTACATGCATCACCAAAGTGCGAAACATGCATCACCAAAGTGAGAAACAGCATGTGTTCAATGCAATGGGTTTGGTGCAGTCTTGCCTGAAGGGCTAGCCTGGGAGTAGGAGCGAGTGGATGTGCTTGCAAGGGCAGGGCGCTGGCTCTCTGAAGGCATAGGAGGCCGTGTGTAGCTGCTATTACTGCTGTGGCGCTGTGGGCTGTCGTCACCACTGCTGTAGCCATGATTGCCCTGAAACATGGCATGAAAACCCTGGAATTTTGATAACATCTGGTGAGCTAGGCTGGCAAGCCACCAAATCTCCAGCATCTTCCGCCAGCGTGTTCAGCAGCATCATGCTGACGGCACACAATGACAAATGCTGACAAAATGTAGACAGGCGCAACATCATCTGCAAACGCGCTGACAGAACAGCTTGCATCATGCACAAAGCTGTATGACCCTTGCAACAGGATAAACACTCACGCAATGTCACTCAGTGGGTTTCTGTCAGCTGCAGCAGCAGTTGGGCAGCATACATTTGGCATGCAAGAGGCATGACATTTCAGAGACCCTCTGTGCAAAGGCAACTGCTCATGTATGCAGTCCCGATTGGAACAAGCCTACCTCAAAGCGCAAGCCACCTGTTCTATCTTTGGGCAGCATGTTCAAGTTGTCCAGCTTGTTGGCAACACTAGCTGGCAGCCACTTGCTAGGGCCAGAGCTAGCAGCAGGCTTGCCAGATGAAGCATTGTTGAAGCGTGGGTTGCCAAACCCTACCATACCCCCTCCTGAGCTGTTGCCATTGGTGTGGCTGCTACTGCTGTTGCTGAAGCCACCACTGTAGCTGCTCATGTTGCCTCTGCTGGATGAGCCATGATCTGAGTCTCCAGGATTGGTGCTGCCAAAGCCTTGTATGCGGTTCTGCAGAGGGTCCAGCACAATTACTTCTATGAGCAAAAGCTTCTAGGGGCAACCGCTCTTATAAACCAACGCTTTGATGTGCAATTGCCTCCATACAAAGGCTTCGTGGCAGCGACCTTGTATGAAGCAGGATCAACCAAAGCGCCTGGCAAATTGCACAAGCATGCAGGTGCAACTGCATGCCGATGCTCAGAAAAATGATTTGAGCATTAACAACCTTCAAGCCCTGAAATGCCGTAAACTGACATGACCTGGGAGCGACAGGAGAGAAGCGAAAGCTCTGGTGGGTCAGATGGCTTACTGTCAGTGTAGGCTTTGAGCTGCTGGCACTATAATTGGTGTCAGTTGCTTGAAAGATGGCATCTAATGTCCCTTTGGCTGCGTCCCTGACCTTCTGGTTCAACACGTCCCCCTTGAAAGGGTCTGGGTCGCCTCTGTAGTGCTGAAGCTCCCTGCAAGCAAGATTTCTGATGAGCTCTGCATGTGCATCTGATTTTGGGCATGTGCACCACAGTGAGACTCTTGCGCAGACCTGATGTCCTTGGCTTGTTTGCATATAGCACGTCGATACTCAACTGCACCCTTATTGCTGACATGTTTGATCAGCCTCAGCGCCTGCAAATGGCAATCACTGCTTATTGTATGCCTGCAAGACCATTAAAGTACTGCAATTGGAAGACAAGTTACCTTTTGTTTCACAATGGGAGACCTGTTGCTCAGTCTCTTGATGCTTGCTTCTGCCAAAGACTGTGCTACTTCACCACCTCCACTAGCAAGTTGTGCAATTTCATCCAGGACGTACACTGCGACGAAGTCGTAAGTTGAGAGCTATGACATGCTGTGGAAAACAACAGCGCTGTCAGCTCTTACTTGGCGCAACATCGTCCTTCGCCGAGGTTGCCTCTTCCAGCTTGCGATTGTTGGCTATTTTTGCAAACATCGTGTTCTTGACAGTCTAGTCAAGGGCGCTTGCAGGCTTGGATGTGATTTGTGTTTTGTTTCGTCAGACTCAATGCGAGGTGAACGTCGACTGGCTGACACTTGTCACGACCGGACGCAAGGCTGTAACAGGTCGAACTCTGCGATCAAAGGTCAGAACTCAGCTTGAAAACAAGCGGAAGTTTGTCGAACTATGCAATCGACGTCCTCGGTTGATCCAGGACCTACATGAAGTACAAGCTGCTGCCCTTCCGAGTTGCACGAAGACAGACGTGCCTCGTCAAACCTCGAGGTTAGGTCAAGGTCAAGAATGTCAGTTGCAACAGCCATATGCATGCATGCAGACTGTCGCAAGAGGGATGGATCGTTTCGTGGAATGTTGTGCTGGTGCCGCTTCGATGCTGGTGGGCAGAAATGTTCGCCCTTAAAGTTTTCAAGCAGGAATGCTGCTTGCGTGCAGGTTGTCCGCTTGCCAGCAGAGCTGATCAATTAGATGTAGCTCAGGAAGCGCTCTTGGCTGGCAAGGCAGCTTTCTTATACCTGTAGACCTGCAGTGATCCGCCAATTGTTCGTCAGTACAGTGGCGCTAGGCCTTCATGTCAGTGGTGTAAGCTTTAGTGCTGCCTTTGAAGGCAGTGGCTATGCTTTGTAGCTGAAGCGCAGTACAGTATACTGGCTTGAGACTTGCAATGTAGAACAAGTTTGAGTGCATGGGCTGTCTATGAACTGTACAGCTTGTTCACATGAGCCCACAAGTGAGCAAGGGCCTGAGAATGTGTATGCTTTGCAGCCTGTGTATGCACAGGCTAGGTGTGCCAAGCTAATTGTGCACATGCTGCATCCCATAGCCTTCTTTGTGTCAACCCCTTGCTGCATGCGGCTACGTGCATGCAGCTATGACCTGCTGCTAGTGGTATCCTCTTGTTGTGTTTCATCTCATAACAAGAGCTCCTGCATATCAAGAGGAGCTGCTTGCCCCTTGATATGCATCACACCTGACATGCATCAGCTGTATGCATGAACAAGCTGGAGTCGGAATCATCAGCAGCAGAGTTGCTGAACACCCCAGCAAGCTTGTCAGGGCAACGGCAGCGCACATGCACACTGATTATCCTGCCTGACCTGCATGCGTGCTGGCAGGGGTTCTTGCTTGTGACTTGCTGAAGTGCAGAAGCCATTGTCACACATGGGTAGCAGCTAGGTTGATACCATCAGTATTGACCATGACTGCAGTATTGCTCAATTTGGTCTTTGTCTTTGCATGTGAGGACCTGGCTTTTCTGTTTTGGCAGTCCTGGCATCATGACTTTGTGTTGATTATAACTTGCATTTCAGGGGCTTGCTGCTAAGTCCAGCCCTGTCTGCCACGATGAGTGCCTGCCTGACATCGTCACTACCATCCTGTCCACACCACGCTCAGAGAATGGCCATGCCTGTATCCCTATGCATATACGCAATCGTCATGCCATCCACCATTGCAATTGGTTGAAACATGCTTGATCGTCATGTGCCAGGCACTGAGAGTTAACAACAGACTATACATGGTACAGCAGTCATTGCCTGCATATCATGCCAGACCCAGATGCTTGCACTGCATATGATGCCAATCACTCCATGCAGATCTAGAGGTGTCAGTTGCTGACCATCAGATCAAGTGGCCAAAGGTCACCATAGTGCAGCATGCATTGCACACCCACCAGCAGGCTGCGCAGCATGCTAGACGGCGTCGTGGCTCTGTGCGTGCGGCAGCTCTGTGTGGCCAGCCAAAGTTTGGCTTGGTCCGTCCAATGTTTATTGCCGAGCGATGACTCAACGCTGCACTGGAATCTGACTTACAGAAACAGCACATGGGCAACATGCCAAACAAGTTGAACATCATCAAGCACTGCCAAACAGCAATCAGCGCGGCTTTGATACAGCTGGAACACTGGCCGTCAATTCACCGCAGCTCACCTTCAGCTGAGGAACGCGGTCACTGAAGCAAGGTTCTTTTGTTTGAAGGTAAGCGCAGTCTTTCAGCTTGCAACAGGACTCAGCCGGTCAACAAGGTCGTCACGAATGTTTGCGTTGCACAAGCGTGCAGCAATACAGCAAATTCCGCCTCTGGCGTGGCCTGTCGCCCCCTACGGGCCTGTACTTGTCTCTCTTGGCGCCCGCGACACCATCGCTTGAGTTTGACGTGCTGCACTTCTTTGAAGCATTGTTTGGCATCATGATCTGTTCGCAATCTCTTGATGGTTCTGACTCGCTGCTGTTGCCACAGCTGGACATCATTGCATTGCTGTTAGCACTAGAAACAACAATAGAAACAGTCTCACAGCCTGACATAGTTTTTGTTCTGTCATTGCAGGCAGACAGCAAGCTTTGCCATGAAATGTTCATTGCTGAGCATCCTTGTCCTGTAAGACAGCATTCCCGTTCCCATTGGACGCCAGCTTGACTCCAGCAAACACCCATATGCTCAAGTCTTCAACATGGGCAATCCTCTTGAACAGCATGCACCTTCAAAAGATCAACAGTATACATACAATCCACAAGCTCCGCCTTATGTGCCAGCCAAGCCCAATCCAAACCCACATGCTGCGCCCCAGGTGCCATTCAAGCTTGATGTAAACCCACACGCTGTGCCATATGTGCCAGTCAAGCTTGACGCAAAGAAGCAACAAGCTGCAGCTGGTAGCAGTAGCGCAGCTGAAGAGATCTTGGCATCAAAGCCTGCAAACCCACACGGTGCACCAACTCCAAACAGCAAACAGTCAGAGTCTCAGAGGAAGGAGTATGCAGCAAAGGCAAGCTTTGCTCGTCAAGGCCTCAAGCTAGCACAGCAGCTGCAGGACCCCTGGGATGCCAGTCTTATTGCTCAGAGCCAAGAAGCAGCTGCCAAGTCAAAGGAGGCACATGCTGTCAAGCCCCCAGGTGATTTGCACAGAGAGAATGGGCCTGTCAGCAGCAACAAGCAGGTAATGAGCGTGCTTGTGGGCATGATGCAATGACCACTTCCTGTGTGCAAAACACCAATGACTGGCTTGTGTGCCTGCACTTTCCAAACGCATGCCAAGATCCTGTCTGTACAGCATCAAGTTTGTAGCCTTGTCAAACATGCACCACTCAATCTGCAGTGTGGTCGCACACAACAGAACGCTGCATTTGACTCGAAGTAGCACATCATGCTGCTGCTGCTGAAGAAAGGCTGCCAAATTTTGCAGGTTACAGCAAGCCCCATTTGCTGAGAGTCATCAGCCTGCTCAATGACCTAACCCCAGCTCACAGTGACTGCACAGCAAAGCTTGCACCACAAGCATTCAGGGTTAACACACACCAAAAAGTCCATGCGCAAAGAAAGCAAGCAATTTGATATACACGATTAGTGTGTCTGTCGCAGGTCAAACCAACAGCGTCCAGCAGGCCACCTTTGGCCCCAACACACGCTGACTACTCCAGGGCCCTTCCAAGCCATGCAAACCTGTCCCTAGTCACAATAACACAAGCTGAGATGTCAGGGCTTCTAGCCAGAGCAGCAGCAGCTAATGTAATGATTCACACATTTGGCAACATGCAGCCAGAGACAGCGCACATGCATGCGTATTCAGCACAGATGAGTCAGCTTGGGCACATGCAGATGCCTCCTCCCCCACCTCCAGGCAGGCAGGCATCTGTTCCAGACAGACAAAGTTTGCATGCACGCAAGAGCTTACGCTTTTCAGCAACAGAACTACCACCAGCCAGTATGCCGATACCAACTATGCCAAGGACCAACACTTTCAGAAGAAATGCAAGAAATATGCAAACTACACGCATGCCAAATCAGTCCCAGTCCACGCAGCCAGCTATGCCACTTGCACCCAGGCAGCCTGCAAACAGCCTGCCCTTTGCTTCTGCCACGCCGCCTTCATATCAGACAGCCAAACCGCGCACACAAGACTTAGTCACAGACAGCCTGCCACGCCCGCAAGGGTTAGTCACTGACAGTCTGACACGCCCAGAAGGGTTAGTCACAGATAGTACAGCAGCCACACAAGGCTTAGTCACAGACAGCCTTGCACGTTCTGCAACTGCACCTCAACTGCGAGGCACTGTTCCAGACAGCTACCTACCATACGTACTGGAAAGAGCAAAGTCGACCAGCACTTCAATCAGTCAGATAGCCAAAGCTCAGATAATCGCAGTCCCAGGTGCTGCAAAGTCCACCAAAACAGGTGCCTCAAAGTCTACCAATGAAAGTGCCTTTAAGTCCACCGACATGGGTGCCTCAAAGTCTACCAATACAACCAGTGATGATCCAGACTTGCATGTTGCAAAAGTAGGCGCCACCATCTATGTCAAGCTAGCAGATCATGAGGCGTACAAGCGCTATCAATCAAAGGCACAGCCCACAGTACAGCATGCAGGTTGTCAGACAGAGCATGTGTGGATGCAAGATCAAGGCGTTCAAGTGGACATGCCCCAGCTTTCTGACTCACCTCTCACCCATGATCAAGAGACACAAGTCAATCTGTCAGTTGAAGAAGAAGCTCAGGCAGCAGCAAAGGAAGAAGCGTGGGGTGAAGAAGCAGGTGGGGAACAAGCATGGGACGAAGAAGCAGGGGACACAAAAGCATGGGATGGAGACGCAGGGGTTGCAAAAGCATGGGATGAAGCGGCATGGGATGAGGTAGCAGCAGAAGAAGAGGCAGGGGATGCGGGAGCAAAGGGCGCAGAAGCCAAGCGTGACTCTTCAGAAGCCAAGCCAGTAATTGAGGGCAGCCCAGCACAGCAGACAGTAGTGGTGGATGCATCTGTGAATGTGACAGTGCCAGAGGTAACGCAACAGCATCCCTTGTGTCATTCCAATGAACTGCATGCTGTGTGGTCTGCTGCAGCAACAGTCTGGCACATCTAGTGGGTGCTGCTGTTGATGTGACACAGCCAGAGGTGATGCACAAAAGGTCTTCGTGTCAGTTGCGCGCATTCACATCGTGGTGATTGCTGCGTAAACAGTCTGGCACAACTTGTGGGTGCTCTTGATGATGTGACAAACTTAGAGGTGATGCAAAATCCTTCCTTGTGACATTCTGCTGGACACTGTATGGGCTGCTGCAGCAACAGCTTGGCTGGCATGCATTTTAGGGACATCTGCAACAGATCGCTAGAATGTTCGAGTGTATGCTGCTGAGAGTCAGCACAGGGTACTGGCCTCACTTGAAGCACAAACTTGGTGACTCTTCAGTGGTTTCAGCGGATTTAGTGATGCCTGCTGCAATGCAGCTGCTCATTTGAACACAACAATGTATGCTTATGAGTCACTGCCAGCAACTTGGTGTCAATACTTTCCTTGGCAGGCAGCTTGGTTTTCTATTGTTGGTCATATTGATTGCATGCTGCTGGACGAGCAAAACTTTGATGTGCAGCACACCAATAAGCCTCCTGATCTGTCGTAGATCAAGCTAATTGAGGTTGCCGAAGCAGCAGAATCTGCTGTGGAGCACATCAAGGCATTCAGCAGTGTTGCCATCAGCTGTGAAGGCCTTGGAGGGGGCCAAGATGACCCCATCCTGCTACTCCAGGTGACACTCCTGATAGCTTTTCAGATAGGATACACTGTCATTCAGCCAGCACTGTATCAAATGCTTGTGTCTCGATCATCTCGTCCATTCAAAGCGCATGCCAGACAGGCTCAGCACGGCCAGCTAGGTACATTTGCGTTGGAGCCACTCATACACGCTTTTCAGGTATGACAACGCAGGTGTGCTATCTGGCGTAGGCAAGCTGCATGCTCTGAGTACAGGTGGTTCTGACAGCTACATCTTTGATCTCCCCGTACCTGAGGTACAAGCAGTGCTGTGGCGCTGCACAGCACTGTGGCAGCTGCTAAAGCAGCCTGACATTGACTGCTGTCGCCACATGACACATGTACACCATTACAGACCTAGCATTCCTTGGTGTGTAGGTCTGCACTAAGTCTGTCTGCTACATCTTTGACCCAAGAACTACACAGGGCCAATTAGTGGTGCGGCTGCATAGGACTTTGCATCTGGTCTTTGAAGATCAAAACTTCACTGCTTCAGTTCTCGCTCAATGTCATGTGTGTGCGTGTGTGCAGGTGTGCACTGGCCCTGACTGCTACATCTTTGATCTAACTTTGCCAGAGGTAAAGACAGTGGTGCGACGCCGCATTGGACTAAGACAGCTGCTGGAGAGACCTGACATTGAGAAGATCATGCATGACAGCTACGCCGCTGTGACAGCAGTGTACCATCAGCTCAAGATCCGCTTGTGTGGAGTCTTTGACACCATGGTATAGAAGACGATTTGCATGTGCTTGCATGGCTTTCCACTTGGGCGATGATGTGGATGACACCGTATAAGACTTGTTACGCTTGTGTGTTGAGCATTAGATTTCTTGAGGTCAGCCTCAAAGCCCTGAACCTGCTGTTTGGCAACTTTCTATGGAAAGCAGTGATGGACCTGCTGGTTCTTGATGTCATCAGTAGTGCTCTGTATCATGTACGCAAGTGACTTGTGAGGCACTGTGTCTTCTGTCTGATGCACAAGCTTGTAGATTTGGCTTCTGCTGAAGTCTGTGGCAAGATGCGCTTGGTGTGATTGCCAACCCTGTTACGTTTTGGCAGACACACTGTGAAAGATGTTGTCGGCGGGCTTGCAGGTGGCTCACGATATAGATGCAGCGCTGCAAGAGAAAGCTAGTGACGGCAAGTATGGCTTCAGCTCAAGGATCAAACCCTGTTTGGAGGACCTTTCAGACGAGTTCGGGTTGAGCTTTGGGTATGACAGAAAAGGTAGGACTGAGTTCTTAAATGCTGCGTGGTCAGGCAGTACATGCTGCTTTTGGCGAGACCCTCAAATGTCATCAAAATTGCAAGTGCCAAGTGATTGATGTCATGTGCTGACCGGAAGTGCTCAGTTTGGTCACCTGTTGCACAGAATGGTGGCATGACGAGTCTGCTCAACCATGGCCTGATCCAGCTGCAGTTCATGTCAAGGTAGAATAAACCACATCTGGGTCCTTTGCTGGGACTGCAGACGCTGTTCATTGATCAATTCAGTCGCACAATTGTAAGCTCTGCTTTTGCTCTTGCAGCTGGGTATACACGCATCCAGGAGTACTGGACAGACCGACCACTGCAGCCAAGTAAGCTGGAAAATGCTTGTGCTGGTGTGAGCCAGCTATTCATTCTGGCTCAGCAGCTGAAGGATAGATTAGGCAGCAGCGGTGTTGCAGTGACAAATTGTGCAGCAACAGGCCACAATCAGAGTGCCCATAGCTTATAAGTAGACACCACAGAATCTCCCCTCTCTGACTTTTGCTGTTATTCTTTGGCTGCCACATTTGCCTCAATTCAACACGCATTGATCAGAGTGTCATTCCATCAAACGCCCCTGTGGTGCTCTTGTAAGTGTTCATGATAATCATTGCAATGTCATGTAGTCCAGGTAGACTGAAGAGCTGAGATGCTCTTTTGTCAAAGGCGTTAATCTCCCTCATGCACGGGTGTAGACAAAAAAAGGACATTCTGTCAGGGCCTGGAGACCATCAGCAATGCAATCAACATCAGCAAGGCACACTTTTAAAACGAGCTCGAGGCCAGCGTGCATTGCTCCACACGTGACTAACATTAATGTCAAGCAAAGAGCTGCATATGTCTCAGCGTCTGCATCGCAAACGAGCATGCCTTTGTGTTCTGCATGCATGCAGTTGCTCAATTGAAGCAGCTAGGTTGTGACCTCAGGCACAGGCTGTTTCTGACCACAACTGCAGCCAGTCAAGACCTGCTCTGATGCTTCATTGCTACCTGATGCAGAGAAGCCGCTCCTTCCAGCATAATGCTTGGCAGTAGTAGCTACAGCTTGTGGGCAAAAGACACACAAACTCAACGCAATCTCAACCTGAACACGAAAGACAGACAGACTGACCGGAGATGTTGACTACTTGACAAGATAAGGCAGTGACATCTCAGAAACATCATAGCAGCTGATCAAATCTACTCTGCAGCAGCCTTCATGTGCCATTTCGAGACATTCTGTTCTGCAGTTCCTTGCGCTCTTTTGCTGATAACTTGCTGAAGAAGCCTTGAAATACCTGCAACAGGCAGACATGTGTTCATGTACAGGAGTGACTTTAGATGATTGGCAATAGTGACTGATCTTGTCGGTTTTGGAGCTGACATCTCTACAGTCCGGCTGTGATGCAAGACAGACTGCTTGACAGCAGCGGCCTGCAATCAGGCACAAATTTCTCCCAACGTGTCACGCAGTGATCTGTGCAGCTGATGAAAGGGTGCGATGCTCAGAGGCAATTCAACAGAAAAGAAAAGAAAAATTCTCTGCCGTTAGGCATGTTTGCCTCGGATATAGACCGTGGCGTCTCTTTATTGCTCTTGAAGACAAGGCAATTGATTTTGTCAAAGGCAAAGCACAGACTCTGGATCAGAGCATGGCCAGCCATTGTTGATGCTCTTTGCATCAGTGCTTCAGAAGTGACAATGACATGATTGAGGCTCTACTACTTACAACATCTAGTTGACAAAAAGAAAAGGCACCAAAGACTGTTTTGGAACAAGTTGCCAAAATAATTGAGGGGGTAGGGAGCCTTGCATCTGTGTGAGCAGCACAACCATCTGGTGTTGCAAGTGATGCTGTAGCAGTGTTGACGTGACATTAGCAGGCATTGCAATGATGCTTGGTTTTGCAAAACATGAACTATCAGTAGGCAGTACCTGAGGAGGCAGGGAGCTTTGCATTTGGGTCAACAACATTTACAGAATAGTCCCAGCAGGCGTTGCGATCATGTTTCAGCTTGCAACAGATGCTGTGGCCATGACAAGTTGGTCGGTCAACAATTGAGATGAGCAGTGAGTACCTGGGGAGGCAGGGAGCCTTGCATCTGTGTCAGCAGCACAACCATCTGGTCAGCTGTCTCGGCCTCTGCAAGCTCTGTGCCATGGCCTAACACCTTGACAAATATCTCCACTATCTTGTTCAGATTTTTGTTGCCGGCCCCAATTATTCTGCAGCATACAAACAAGCACCTAAGCCTGCTCATTTTGTCACACTGCCTGTGTCTCAAGAGCTCAGGTGTTGCTGCGAGCCCTTGATATTGTCCATTGTGAGCACTGATGTGGGTCACAGAGGATGATCAGACCATGTGGCAACTCAAGATTGGCTGTCGTACTGTGCAATCACAGCCAGAATGCAGCAGAGGTTTACTGAGCACAGAAGAATGTACATTCTATGATTTGCCCTTCATGTCCAATATAATTGGATTAGGTTAGCACATGATCGAACTGGTTAAGAGACACTTGATTGCTTCTGTTCGTACCTAGTTGGGCCTGCTGAGCCTGCCTAGCCAACGTGTATAATACTTGCAAAATGAACTGTACGAGGCTGCAGCATCAGGCAGAAGTACTGATAGCCAGCTCACAGCCTGTCCAAGATGGCAGTTTGCGTGCCAATGCGCATGTGTTGATGGGCACATTGCAGTCAGTTATTGTGTTCTGATGTCACGCTGAAACAAGCAGCGATCTTGACGCCTGCGCAGAACTTTTTCACAGAAGACAGTGAGTGCTCTAAGAAGAAGTTCTGGACAGACGTCAAGATAAGGTTGAAATATGTCGTCTGCCTGCAGAGTGCCCAAGAATCTGACAAGCATGTGAACATACGCCTTGAGCCAATTCTGAGAGGAGGCAGTATGTTGTTTTTGTAGCCAGCAAATGCCATGTCATATATTTTCAATTGGGTGCATACATTCTTGCCTCAGTAAACACATAAATGCATGAGTGCATGACTAGATGTATATGAGTGAGTGAGTGAGTGAGTGAGTGGGTGAGTGAGTGAGTGGGGGGGGGAGTGAGTGGGTGGGTCAATGAATGAGTCTGAGTGAGTGAGTGAGTGAATGAGTGAGTGGAGGAGTAGGTGGGTCAATGAGTGAGTCTGAGTGAGTGAGTGAGTCTGTGTAGGACAGTGAGAGAGCGAGGGCTTGCTTGCACTATCCAATAACCAAGTAAGTCAAGCCGCTCACTGTTGGTCTGAGCTCTGTACAAAGCCGATCGGCTGTTTATATGCAATTTTTGCTTCTTCTGAGTCCACAGTGAGGGGGAAGAGAATCGACCGGTGACTGTCCACATGATCAGACAAATGAGGTATTAGCGCTCACCCTTGGTCAGAGCTGTGTATGAAGCCAACAAGCTGTTTATGCGCAATCTTTGCTTCTTCTGAGTCCACAGTAAGTGGGAGGGACTGCACCCAAAGGTCTGCCACACCCATGCTGTCTGGCAATGTTTGGATGTTGTGCGTTTGCTGCAGAGCCTTCCCCAGCGCAGCAATGGCGTTCTCTGTGGCATGACCATTTGTGTCATCCCTGCAGCAACCATTGACTTTCTCAAAGGAAGAAAACGGCCACTGGTTCTGCCTTGCAATGCGATGGCAGCTTGCCTTTTGAATGTGAAGCATGCACAGGGCTGCTGTCACAGCTGGTTCTGCAACATGCATGTTGCCCAACTTGCAATGAGCACAGACGGAGCACTTGGATTTGTGCGGAATAGCAGCTTGTTTGCCTATTATGGACAAGACACACAGTTCTGCTTCAGGCTGGGCCCAGGGCCTCAGCTGTTGACTGGAAATGAGATGTTCAGAGCACCGACTGCTACAAGAAAGATCTGCAGCAATTACATGGTTACAGCATTGCACAAAGGGCAAAACCATATCACCTAGAGTTTGATGCTGTGATGTCAGTCATGATGCCTGGCAATGATGCCACAGCATTAGCCAAGTGCAAATGCCACAGCCTTAAAAATCTTGATGAGCGTGAGTGAGCGAGTAGATGCAGTACCTAGAGTTGGGCGCAGTAATGACAGCCATGATGCGGGTCAGTGCTTCCTGTGCTATCTGCTGGAAGAGCTGTGGCCGGTGCTGTGCAACAGTGCCTAGGCCATACAAGGCAGACTGCCTGATGCTGGCTTCACTGCTTCTGCACCCATCCAACAGCAATGGCAGGATCTGTGCAGCGTACTTGTTGGCACCTGCACAGCCACAGTTGCTCGTCAAGACCTGCATGAAAGAGCTAGCACTGGTGCTGTCTGCTGGAAGAGCTGTGGGCGGTGGTGTGCCATAGTGCCCAGGCCATACAGGGCGGACTGCCTGATGCTGGCTTCACTGCTTCTGCACCGATCCAACAGCAATGGCAGGATCTGTGCAGCATACTTGTTGGCACCTGCACAGCCACATGTGTTGCTTATCAGCAGTGCACAGCCACAGGTTTTTCTTCTCAGAGGAGCACAGCCAGAGTGCTTAGGCTGTATGGAGCAGACTGCCTGATGCTGGCTTCACTGCTCCTGCAACCGTCCAACAGCAAGGGCAGGATCTGTGCAGCGCACTTGTTGGCACCCTGTTGGCAGCCACAATTGCACGTCCAGACCTGCATGAAAGAGCTAGCACTGGTGTGTCTGCTGGAAGAGCTGTGGGCGGTGGTGTCCCATAGTGCCCAGGCCATACAGGGCGGACTGCCTGATGCTGGTCTCACTGCTCCTGCAACCGTCTAACAGCAAGGGCAGGATCTGTGCAGCGTATTTGTTGGCACGTGCATAACCACTGCGCTTATCAAGAGCTGCATGAGGTGCCTTACACACATGTAGCAAAGTCATGCTAGTGCCCAGGCCGTACAGAGACATCTAACAGCAAGGGCAGGCTCTATGAAGTGTACTTGTTGGCATCTGCACAGCCACATGTGTTGCTGATCAGAAGATCTCTTGAACAGTGCCTAGGCCTTACAAGCCGGACTGCCTGATGCTGGCTTCAATGCTTCTGCAGCCATCCAACAGCAATGGCAGGATCTGTGCAGCAAACTTGTTGGCATCTGCACAGCCACAGAGTTCATCAATGACAATGCTAGAAGAGCTGGGTTCACCACTTGGGAACAGAGTCTCACCAGCATCACACACACATGACACCCTGGATGACTTGTGGTAATGCCGCACAAGAGTCTGTACACTGCACTTGCTGACAATAAGCAAGGCAGATCAGTGCTAACAAGTGGCAAAACACTGACCTTCTTGCGTATGCTCCATGATGTCGTCCATGATACAGATGCCCACTCTCTTCTCTTCTACACTGCTCTTAGGGGTGAGCAGGGCCCCTATCTGTGGCATAAGGCCCTCCATGAGGGGCATGGCTTGGTCCCCAAATTGCTCCAAGACAGCGCCTAGACAGCTCTGCACTTGATCCAACAATTCTTCTTCCAGCTCATTGTCACCCTGGAGCAGACCAGCATGTCACAGCAATATGCAGCACAAAATCTGCTGATGAGTGCAGCCCTTCAAAGGCAGAAACAACTCGCACTGGATCCAGTAATTGCTCTTGAAGCTGGGTGTTGTCCTGAACAGCTCAGTGAACATCACAATTATGGTTCAGTACCATACCCCACTATCAAAACAATTTTCAGAGCAGCAATAACAGACTCAGCAATTTTGCATGCCCATTACATCAGAAATTCTGGACTTTCCCATGCAGCTTATTGACCAAATGCCAGGGCCTGCTCACAGACTGATACGGAGAACATAGCTGCTGTGTCAGCAGCACAGATTGTGGGCAGAATTATGTCATTGCAGTCAAACAACATTTCAATGATTAGTATTGCAGGATGCGACCCCAGCTGCAAGGGCCTCAGACTTATAAAGATGCGAAATGCATTGAAGCGGTGTTGATCACAGCATGCAAGGCACAATTCCAGAGCCTCTGCTTCATGTGCATCTTCATGATAGCCTTCTCCAATGGTGGTGTTGGGCCTGGTTGTGCGCTTCTTGGCACTGTCTTGCAACAGCGCCCTGAATTGCTCAACGTCAAGCAATGACAATGCAATGTTAACACATATGCCAAACACTGTCTAATGGGCATCCATGACTTACCTCAAGGGCTCATGCTTCATCTGCATTGAAGCCTCCTCCAGTGGTGATATTGGGCCTGTCCTTGTGCTGCTATGTCCATGATACGCAATGACACTGCTGTTATGTAAGTCAATTTGCCTCTGAAGGCAACATGCAAGGCACACCTCAAGGGCCTCTGCTTCGTCTTCATCAAAGTCTTCTCCAGTCTCGATGTTGGATCTGTCCTTGCGTCGTTTGGCGCTGTCTTGCAACACTGCCCTGAAGCGCTCAAAGCCCTGCCCTAGCTGCTCCATGGTCATCAAATTTGGGCCGACAAGACGTACAATGTCCTGGACTGCTTCCAACATGTTGGCCAGCACTTCCAAATCAGGCTCCTGCGTTTGAAGGGCACATGTTAGTATTTAGCTGGAGATGTTACTTTGTGTGCTGAATGCTGCAAAAGTGCCCTGAAGTGCTCAAAGCCCTGAAGCCTAGCTGCTCCCGGGTCATCCACTCTGGGCCCACCAGCTGCACAATGTCTTGCACTGCTTCTAGCAGAGTTGCCAGGATTTCCAAATCAGGCTCCTGTTTGTGGCAAGTCAACATTGGGTTTCAGGTGTACATGCTGAGCCTTGAGCAGCCACATGCATTATGTATGTGATAGACAGATCAGTTGATGCGTCACACTCAGATGGTGCTACAGGACCTTCTATCCAGAAGGGGTTTGAGAAGGAGGCACTGTTGTGGGTAAGTCGTTGTCGGCAATCAAGCGCACTCAAGGAGTCGTTCTAAGCAATGCCACACGTGCTGCAAAGTTTAGATGTACAACACAGGCGCATTGCAAGGTCATGAACAGCAGTGGAAGATGACAATGGTCACCCTCAACAGCAGTGGATGAAGTCATCATACAACCAGCTCTTGAGCTAATGCACATGATATGGAAACTAGAAGTATAAACATGATGTGAAACATGGAAACGTGCAAAATGGAAGTGTGAAGTTCAAACTTGACATGCAAAATGCAAATGTGGACATGGAAACTCTAGACATGATGGAATTCTAAACAATGATTGAGGACAACGTCACAATGAACTGGACGCAAGTCACGGGGAAACAGAGGATCAAGACTGACCTTGACCATGGAGTCAATAAGGGGTTGCCACAGGTACGTCAGCATGTCTCTGACATACTGCATGTCAGCTCCGCCAGCTTTGCCCTCCGACACAGCCATATACACACTTTTGAGCAGCTCTGGCATGGCTTGAACGGCGGCCTGTCGCACCTCCTCATGGAAGTAAAACTTCAGCAGCGGCACCATGATTTGCGTGACCTGCGGGCATGGGTGCTCATGATCATTAATGGATACATCAGCATGTGCATCAGCGTACAGTCATGATTGTGCGCCTCAATGCTGATGAGCCAGCGGGAACTGCTAATGAACAGCACATTGAAAACAAAGGGTCTGACTTGCCAGAGGTTGCATGTCAGTGATTGCTGTGCTCAGAAAATTCTGGGTGATGCTGAAGCATAAGCAGTCAAACCTGAAGCAACATCTTGATGCAGCAACATCATGATGAAGGTACAAACTTCGTCATGCAGGCTGCCTCATGTCGACCAGGACGGGTGAAGCTGCAGCAGCCTTGGTTGATGAAAGGCAGAGGAACAAACACAGGTTGCAGGAGAGCAGCTGCTGCTGCTAGTTTGCGACATCAATCTGCGGCAGATGTGCAGGGCTGCAGGTCACCTGCTCGACATAGGGGAAGAAGCCAACTTCAAGCTCGTCAGCGTAGCAACAAAGCATGTTGCAGGCAGTTGCCTTCTCCTCCAGGACGCTGGTCCTGATGCTGATCTTACGGTCACCATAGTACAGGGTCTCAGTCTGCACAGCAAGAGTTCTGATCAGCCCAGCTGCATTGGGAAGGATCAAATTTGCAAATTTGGACTTATGGCGTTTCTCTCTTAATGCACAACAGGGGGCTGGGTAAGCGCAGTTGCATAGGAAAGCGTGGCAAACATGGGTTTTCAGCGCAGTGATTTCTCATAGTGCAAAATAGGATGCTTGGTCAGGCTGACTGCATTGAACAAAATAGCACATAATGCTACAGCAGGACAACACCTCACCTCATCATCATCTTCGTCATCTTCTTCAATGTCTTCACCAGTGTCGTCCTGTTCCCTGACAGTCACATCTGGTGAAAGACTGGCTGACTGAAGCAGCTGGGGCATGACCATGGGTAGATAGGGCAGGAACTCTGCCCCGAGGCATTTGCAGAAGCGTGCTCCAGCTTGCAGCATGTAGCTGCCTGTTGGGTCATCAGGGTCTAGATGTGAGCTCTGCAACAGCAACATAATGCAAAGCTTAGTTCTATAAAGTCAGGCCATGTGCGTCGTTTGCTTGCTGTATTGACTGTGCGGTAAGGTGGAAACTCTGACACAAGGCACTTGCAGAAATGCGCCGTAGCTTGCAGCATGTAGCTGCCTGTTGCCATCAGGGCACCATCAGGGTCTAGATGTGAGCTCTGGGTTCCTTGTGCACATTATTTGCGCCCTTGATAAATCATGAGCAGGTAGGGCAAGAATTCTGCCCCCAGGCATTTGCAGAATCTTGCAGCATGTAGCTGCCTGTTGGGTGTTGGGTTGAGGTGCGAGCTCTGCAGCAACAGCGTTGACGACTTTCATTGTGCCTTGTTTGCTGTGATTCATGACCATTGGCAGGCAGAGCAAAGGATTCTGCCCGTAGACATTTGCAGAAACATGCTGCAGCTCGTAGCATGTAGCTGCCTGTCAGGTCATTAGGGTCCATTTGTGAGCTCTGCAACAAAGACATGAGTGTGTGCCAATCCAAACGGCAGCGCAGACACTTCACAAGCACTTCTTGGGGAACAAATGATGTGAAGTGTGAGAATACCCACTCAGCACATGCCCTAGCTTGCAGCATGTATCTGCCTGCCGCGCCATGTGGGTCTGAGCGTCAGAGCAACAGCAATAAGGGCACATATCAGCTACTGTTTTCTGTTGCCAAGACCCAGGGGAGCCGTGCCATGTGACATGCCTCTGATGTATATCGTACCTACTGAGCCTCTTGCGCAGCCATATTGTTGGACGAGAGCTGGTGCAAGCTTATGGCTGCTGAAAAGGCTCGGCAGATGTGTCATACAGTCTCAGGTGGCAGTTCCGGTGGCAAAGCACTGTTGTGAGCAAGCAGCTTCTGGCTGCCTCTATGCCTCTGGGCCCACATGTAATGCAGCCTCTGTGCTGTACAAACGAAGGCAGAAGCTCAAAGGCGATCCTTATTTTGTGCCTCTGAGCCCAGTTGCATGCTTGCCTTCCCGTCAAAGACATAGGGTAGCAGCCCAAAGGCAACAATGCCTTTGTGCCTCTTGGTGCGGCGACAGGGCAATTGATGTGTTGAATTCGTGAGGACAAGAATTCAAAGTCGATGCCACCTTTACGCCTGAGCTCAACAGCAGGGCAACCTTGCGCCAGACAATGATCTGGCACTTACAGCCAGACATGGCTGTATGCCTTTCAGCCCACAAGGTATTCTGTGTGCCCAATCAAGAGAAGCTCAAAGGCAATGCTGTCTGTGTGCTTTTGGACCAATGACGGGGCAGTTGCTGCGTGGCATACATCAGGGCAAGAGCTCAAAGTCAATGCCGCCTTTGTGCCTGGGCTCAATTGCAGGGCCACCTTGTGCCATACATAAGACCCAAGCCTCAAAGCCAGCGCCTCCTTTGTGCTGCTGCCCAATGCCAGCGCAACCGCTGCAAAGTATACAAGAGAGCAGGGCTCAAAGGCGACGCTGTCTCTAAGCCCAGTTGCAAGGTCACGGTTGTTGCAAATGCATGAGGGCACAAGTTCAAAGGCAAAAATGCCGTTGTGGCTCTCAGCTCAACTTTAAGACAACCCTCTAGGTCAAATTCATGAAGGCAGGAGCTCAGAGCAAGTGCCCCAGGGCTCAGCTGTAAGGCCTTTGACAGCCATGACCTGCTGAGCATCAGCCCTGAAGCGCTCTCTACCCGCTGTCATGCCCAGCAGTCAGGCACATTCCAAAGCAACGGCACTCAACAGCTGCGCAGCCTTGCTGCTGTTATTGTTACTGTTATGTGTTTGATGGGTGTCAACTTTGGTATCACGGCTGGTGGGCTGACCTGCAGCTGCCGCATGAAAGCCATGACCTCCTGTGCATCAGGCCTAAAGCGCTCTTCCCCCACTGCCCTGCCCACTAGGGACTGATTGACATTGCCACTATTGCTCTGTAATTGGTCAGTATCGTATCTGAATTGCTGTTGGTCTTATTGTCACTATGGCAGATTGTGTACTGACCTTAAGCTGCTGCATGAAGGCCATAACTTCCTGTGCATCAGCCCTGACGCATTCCTTGCCCACAGCCATGCCCACCAGGGACTTGTTGTTATTGCCACTGTTGCCATGTGGTTTGTCAGTGTCATATCAACATTACTATCAGTCTAAGTGTTACTAGATGGCGGATTGTGTGCTGACCTGTAGCTGTTGCATGAAGGCCATAACCTCCTGTGCATCAGCCCTGAAGCGATCCTTGCCAACAGCCATGCCCACCAGTGAGACGCATTCCAAAGCCTTGGCCCTCAACAGCTGCTCAGCCTTGCTGCTAGCGCTGTACAGAATGCGCTTCAGCATGGGCATCACCGTGTCATAGTACCGAATGAAATGGGCATTGGCTGCGTCTGCTACAGAGGCTAAAGCTGTCAAAGCTCCTTCCTGCAGTACAGATGACAGCAGATTTAGCAAAAACAAGAAGCATGATGGGCACTGTATTGCAATAGCAGACAAAGTGGGCACTTGCTGCAGAGGCTAGGGCGATCAAGGCTCCTTCCTGCATTCAGCAAAAGAGTGACCGGCATCAATGTGGCGTACTATCAGATGAAGTGTCCCTGATGGGCATGCACTCCAAAGCCTTGGCCCTCAACAGCTGCTCAGCCTTGCTGCTAGCACCTTACAGGATGCGCTTCAGCATGGGCATCACTGTGTCATAGCCCAGATAAAATGCCCATTTGCTGCGTCTGCTACAGACGCTAGGGCTGTCAAAGCTCCTTCCTGCAGAACAGACAAAGGCATAGGCTATCAGCTGCTCTTTTACTACACTACAATTGTTGAGCAGGCCCATCCAGTGCGTGGTTTGCTTGTACAATTTTGACAGCTGATTTTGGACACTGCCATCATGCAGAGCAGAGTTTTCCCCTGACAGACATGGACTTTGTTATTCGTGGCTCATGCCTGCTCCTGCCTCACATGCAAGTGACAGTGCAGTGTTAATGGGCACAATAACACTGCACTGTCACTTGCATGTGAGGCACACAGAAATGCGCAGCACGCATCAGCATCCAGCCTGAAATGAGGTACACCTGCAGATTGCTTCCCTCACAAGCGTTGCATACCCAGCACTCCCTGATCATCAACGCATACCTTGACAAGCTTCTGCCCATTCTGCAGCAGCCCCAGCAGCTGCGTAATTAGGTCATCCAGGTAGCCAGTCAATATTTCCTCATCGCAGTTCTCGCTGAAGTTGACAATGGCAGCAGCAGCATGGGCCTGCACTCTGGGCTCGCTGAAATCCTTCATGACGTTGATTAGGGCAGGCACAATGGTGGCATGCTCGTCATTCTGGATGTCTGGGCCTAGGTCTGTGCACATCTGCCCGACCGCTTGGCAGGCTGCCCAGCGCACCTTTCCATGAGGATCTTGCAAGCCCTACAGGTCAGCATGATACTGTTTCAAAACAATTCAGAAAGGCATGTGTCAGGGGTGCACAGCTGCTCTACAGCTTGGCGCCCTGCCCAGCGGACCTTGGCATGAGCGTCTTGCAGGCCCTATGAGTCAGCATGACAGTTTGTCAATACATCATAGGAAGGCATGCATTAGGGGTGAACACCTGGTTCACAAAAGGCGGTCCACCATACAGAACTTGTAGGCGCTATATTCTGAATCATATAGGCGGTCCAGACATAACCTCTTCCTTGTAGTCCACAACCATTGTTCATTTCAAACATACCAGCCACAGCGCAGCATGTGCCCAGGCTTCCCAGAGCAAGACATATGCTTTCAGATCAGTCTGCTCAATGCATAACAGCGGCTGGAGTATGCTAGAAGGAGGCAATGATGCAGAACACCCAGACTTCCTAAAACAAGTCACACACTTTAAGTATAGTCTGCGCAAAGGAGTGGCATCAGCTTGAAACACCACCCATGGGGTCTGTGGCGCAGCATGCCCAGGTTCCGCATGACAGGGCGCACGTTCGCAGCACAGGCAGCACAAGAGAGGGCCATCAGCTTCGCACACAATTCACTGCATGTGCCCATGTTGAGAGCAAAAGTGTTTTGCAGCCCTGTCTACTTGAGAGAGTGAAAGCAGCTTGCCTGCCTGCACATCTGCACCAGCCCTGTGACCTGCCTATTCTGCAGCATCAATTTGGCATCACTTTCGCTCACACTTGCAGCATGTGCTCTGGGGAGTGAGATCAACTTGCCTGTCGACACATCTGCACCAACCCTGTGACCTGCTTATTCTGCAGCATCACTTTGGCACAGCCTTCAGCAATTTGGGCTAAGCAGATTAGGGCTGCATGCCGCTGCTCCCAGCGGCTATCAGTCATCAGCTGGGGCAGGGCCTGTTCCGCCAAGGGCACCATGGTTTTGCCGCCTAGGGCTAGGGCAACCCTGTCCAGGCATTCTTGACCAAACTCGTATAGCTCGCCCTCGCCTTCTGCCTCGTACTGTTCTGAAACTGCTGAGTGCCAATCGGGCTCATCCTGCAATACATTCATGCTCTCCTGACGACAATTGACACCAAAACAATTCATCTTTCATTCCAGGTCAAGCAAGTGCTTGCTGCTTGGGCCATTGAACACGGGCACTTGTACTGCTCCTAGTTGGCTCAGTGCCAGTCTCGTCCATCCTGTGATTTGAGTATGCTTGATAGTGCTCTTCCTCTGCTCACATCAATCTGGCTTGGTCTGTAAAGCACATACGCTCTTGTTGATACGCCTTATACTGCTCTGAGTCTGCTGATTGGGGAGTCATACTGCTCTGAGTCGACTAAGTGCCAATCTGGCTCATCCTGTAATGCAAACATGCTCTTCTGTCCATGACTGAACCTGCCACAAATTTTGTTTTATTCAACCACATGCTGCTGGTGGGATCATTGAATGTGGGACCTCATCCTGGTCTGAATCTGCTGTGGCCAGTCTGGGTCCTCCTGTGATGCAGTCACGCATTACTCTCAGTGAGTGCTAGTCTGGCTTGACCTGTCATGCAGATAGGCTGTCTTGAATGTGCTTGAACCAATGCATCATTTGTTCAGCATTACACTGATGCTTGCTAGTGGCGTCATAGCACATGAAGGTATGCTGGGGGAACGCATGGGAGTTCTGCTCTGATAGATTCTCACAGTTTTGCAATTTATGACACATGGAAGTTTTGCTCTGATGGACTTTCACAAATTTAACTTTATGACAAGCCATCAGAGCAGAACTTCCCACGCGTCACAATCAGCATTTTGCAAGAATACAAAAAGCGCAGTGTGCAACTTTTGTCTGACCGCTTGATCACCAGCAATTGCATGCTGCAAGTGTAGGTGATTTGTTGAGCAGCATTTCTTCAGAGCAGCATCATTGGCCAATATGCTGTATGAGAAAGGCACAGGCAATGGCTGCTGAGGCCTTTTTACACTGCAGCACAATTTGGCTACAGCAGACTTTGCATGTGCCTTTGCTCATACCATGTTGCTGCTCAAGGAAAAACAGTGAATGACCTCAAGAATTGAAAAGTGTGGCTTACTGCTGTGTGTACTAAGCATCCTGTCAAGCTTACACCTGAGAGGTCTCAAGGTGCAAGGAAGCTTTTGGAAGTCTGGTCAAGGCCTCAGAAGCTTTGAGTGTCTCACAACCCAAACATCGTGAAGTCTTGACATGAAGACAGTCCATGTATATTGCAGGCAGGTCCATCTATGCATCAAGACTGCAGTGGCCTTGTGGAATACAGACTATATGAGATAAGGACAATTTTCTTGACAATAAATGCAGACGTCATATGAAGACAGCAGTGTATCTGGACATAAAGCAGACAGCACGAAGTTGACAAGCTGAAATGCTCAAAATGGTTACAGCAGCTGCTTACTGTGACATCCAGCAGGAACAGCAGCATGCAGTTGAAGAGCTGGCTGATGTACTGTGGCAGCTTGCGCATCATGCCAGGTGCCTTCTCCCTGGCCTCGCACAGACAGACCAGGAACTCTGCAGCCAGCTGCCTGATACCCTCTGCAAACTGGGAGGATTGTGCTACCTACATGCAACAGGTTACAGAGGGTCTGTACAAACACAGAGCAAAGAAAATGAAACTTTTTGCGACTAGGCCATTAAGCATCATAGAAGGAGCCTGTGTGAGTAGAAGCAGCCTAGGATGCTGCTGTTGATCACAAGCATATCCTATGTAGGTGCCATCGCACCTTCCCTGCCCAAGGGCATCAGTAGGCAGCAATACTGGCAGCAATGGAATGCATACCATTGCAAGCATTGCATTGCTGCCAGTTTGAAATGCATATCATTGCAAGCATTGCATTGCTGCCACTTTTGCTGCCTACCGATGCCCTTGGAAAGGAAGGTGCGATGGCACCTACAGCTTCTGTCGCTGTCTTGATGAGCAAGAGCGTCTCATGCTGTTTATGTTATACAGATTTGGTGCAAGTGAGCAGCATTGGTGCTTGAAATTAGGTGCATTCAAAAGGAGGTCTCAGCATGCAGCAACTGGATGCTGGCATTGGGCTTGACATGAGTTTGTTGCATAGCGCATGCTTTGTGCTGTGCTCAATGATGTGCTGTTTATGTGTGTCAAAGCCTTTGTGCACGCTGCTGGCATCCTCTTGTCAGCAACACCTCTGGACATGACAAAGGCAGCCTTCTATGGGCCGGGCATAGCAAGTCCGCATCACCCTGCACATATATAGCCCGCAAACCCAGCTGATGTGCATGTCGCAGATGCACGCCTGCAGCATGTTGATGACCATAAAATCAAACTCATACCCACATGCATGCAGCAGCTCTCAGGCTGCTTCTACTCACAGCGGCTTGCCAGGACGCCTGACAACGCAGGCTTCTCTTTTCTTTGCTTTTCCTCTTGTCATGCAGCAGGTGCTCGCCTGCAGCATGTGTATGACCAAGACATCAAACTGACGCACACATGCATGAAACAGATCCAGAGCAGCATCTACTCACAGATGCTCCTTGAGGGTGCCTCACAGAGTGGGCTTTTAAAAGGAGTAAATGTTTCCTTTTCTTTTCCCTGCAGCAGATGCTTACCTGCAGCATGTTGTTGACCACAACATCAAGCTGACGGCGCAGGAAGGTTGGGTGAGCCTCAGCAATCTCAATAAAAGCCTCTAGAGCCTCCTCAGCTGAGTCTTGCTCTTCAGTGCTCAAAATGTTGCTCACTGTCTGCAGCATGATTGGTATGAGGTCCTGGAACTTGTTCCTGTCGCTGTCTTCTTCCAGTTCTCTGATGAAGCAGGTGGTGGCTGAGAGGCCAGCAATCTTGACATCTGTCTCTGGGTGTGACATGCACCTAGCTAGCTGCTCACGCATGACATTGACGTGAGGTAGCAACACTGACATAATGAAACCGGCCAAGTCGGCAAAGATGCGCAGTGCGCTCTCCATTTGCCTTGGTTGGTTAGATTGTACGCACTCAAAGAGGAATGGCAGCAGCTCTGACCAGTCTGAGCCAAGGTCGTAGATTCTCTCTGCTAGACCAGATACAGTATCTCCAATCTGCAGAAGGCACAAGCCTTGGGGTCAGTCATTCAGGGTGGTGAGAACTGTTCTGCAACACCAGCTCACAACACAGTCATGCAAGTGTTGACATTCAAAGCATGAGAGTGTTGGGATTTGGCATCTCACAAGGCTAAACATCACAAGGAATAAGTCTTGTTTTAGCACCCTTCGTTGTATGGTATGCATTGTTGACTTTGCCACATACAGTTGTAGTATGCAATATGAAGCAGCTTGAGGAGCTTTGTGGATGCATATGTACCTTCTTGAGCGTGCTGTGCTTCTGCTCCTGACGCAGACAGTTGAGTAGCTCTGTCTTTACAGCACCCTGAGCGGCACAAAGGACCCCTTTTCATTGATAAGACTTGGCAGGCTGGTGCTTGTTTAGCTTCTCAGGTATCACCATTTGATCAATTCAACAATCTATGTAGAGGCAATCAGTACCTGAACATTGCCAGAGCATTTGGGCCACAATGAGTCCTTGACTACAGCCTGAAGGAATAAGGCACATGTTAGATACCTTTGATAGCCATGTGAGGATGTGAAAAGCAACAGCAAAACTGCAGGAACACCTTGCGCAGCATGACTGCTCCCATATCCCGAGACGCTGGGTTCTGTGATGTCCGCATTACGCGCATCAAGTTGCCGATAACCAGATCAGTGGAGTGCTGTTTGAGCTGTTCGAGCAGCGATTCTGCCTGTTTGCGGCCATCATTGTCAGCAGACATGAGCTGCTGGATCAGCGCCTCGAAGGCCGCCGCATCCCCTGCGAGGAGCGCTTGGTAGCTTGCTTCCATCATGTAGGAGGCCCCTCTCAACCCTTACAATCAGTTTGAGCGTCAATTTTGGTATGTTGCAGTGATTGGGATCGTCTTCAGCTGTGTTGCGACTATATGATCGACAATTGATTATCCGACAAACTATAAGCCGTGGCGCGGTGCAGGCAAAGATTGTACACTTGGATGGCACGCACAGGGCTGCACGGAGCGCGTTCTAGGAAAAGCCCGTGAAAGCATTTGATCAGCAGGCTCATGCTGTTTGTCAAGCTGCGCTGATTTGCACGAGACAAACATGCACGACACAAATTCTGTGGCGGTTGATGCCTCAGCTGGTGATATGGCGTTAGCGAAGGTATGCTGCTTTCCACATTGCGCTCTTGCAGTTAAGGTGCTTTCTGATTTTCAGCACGGCAGACGGGGTCCAGTTCCTGCTTGCAGGGGATGCAAATGCTGGAGCCAGACTTTACGACAGACGATTCAGACCTCACAATGTGGGGCTTACATGCCCTGAACCGGGCAAAGACGCAATTAGGAAGGCAGCAGCTGATTCAGCTTGGCATTACCACTTCGCTTCCAGCTGTCTTTGATCGTCAATTAGCGGCATACAGCACCAGTGCTGATACCTTGCTCACATACAAGACCACATGGACCCTGCGGCTTCTCAGAAACACGTGTACAGCTGAAGAGTCAGCCTGCTTGGCCTTCCTTGATCAGGGAGTGGTGCTGAGTGTGCTGTCCCTTCTGGCTAAGGTGCATGAGACAGACCACTGTGAGCAAGTCAGTCCCAGTCCCTTGCTCACCTCGCACCAGTCTACTTGCAGCCCAGGCATGCTCAAAACCATTTGTACACACTGCAGATGATGAGCAGTTTGGGGTCCTATACAAGACAGCTTTACAGTTGCTGCTGAACATGGCTGCCTCCAATCCAGGTTGCTTACAAGACATCTGGGATGACATTTGTCCTCAGCTTCTTGTTGCCCTAGCCCAACATGTCACAGGTGGGGATGAGCACCCAAAGGGAGCTGACATTACAGCCAGCTCACTAGGAGTTGCCCTACAAAGCCTGTCTCTTCAAATTGAGTGTCCTTTGCAGCTTTGATGACCCTTGCATGCAAGTTTTCAGGCCAGGCATTTGGTTCACTGCTGATCTGCATGCAGAGTTCACAGCAGAGCCCCACAGCAACCTCGTTCTGCAAGCCGACATATTGCAGCTAGCTTACTAGCACTGCCTTTTGAAGCCTGTGTCCAACACATCAGTGCCCTGCACAATCTTGCTGGTACCCCTGCATGCCACCAGTCATGTCAGGTATTTGGCTCACTGTTGATCTGCATGCAGAGTTCACAGCAGAACCTCTCAGCAACCTTATTCTGCAAGCCACCAAGAGTAGCAAATCCAGAAAGGAGCAGCTTTGCCAAGGTCCTGCTGCTGCAGCCCTCCATGCACTCCTGTGTTACGTCAGGATTACTAAACAGCCGTCACCAGCAGCAAGCACATTGGGCCTCATTGTGCACCATGTCATTTGGCAGTCAGACTTGATGGGTTCAGCTATGGCGTCACTATCAGTGTTGTACAGCAAAGATGCAGCAGCTTGCTTTGAGGGCAAGGTGGATTCAGCTGTGTGCCAGGAGCACGTGACCATGCTGCAACTGCTGGCTGATGAGCTGCAGCAACCCACAGCAAACAGGTAACGCACTGTCACAGTGCATTGAATGTTGCAAGCCAACGACCAGCCAGGAAGTTGTGAGGACTGAGCTGTGCTAGTCGTGGTTTTGCGTCATTGCATCTGGCATTGCCTTGCGTACTACTGTGCCAGCGCATGCTTGCACTGGCATAGCTGCTTTGTGGATCATCCAGCATGTGGTGCATCAGCGGCCTCAAATCATCTTCAGTGCAGCTAGTGATGCCAGACTTGCTCTGTGCATGCAATCAACCTGTTTGCTCATTTTATACTTGCTACTCAGTAAAGCTTCTGTTGTAACGTCCACTAGCCTAACTTTTTCTTCAGTTCCTTTCTAATGAAAACACAAGAAGCTTTTGCTGTCTCAGGCGCACAGACATTGTGGACCCATCAGTCGGCACACGCTTCTTGATCTGCTGGGTGCATGCCATGTGCGCCAGCTTGGTCCAGCCGCCCTATACAAGATTTGAAGTGAAATCAGATAGCCTGGAAGCTGGCTTACAGGTGAGCCTGCTCAGATCCATACAACAGCATGCTGAGACAAGTGCATGACATGCGTTGTGACACAGGACCAAACTGGTTGGAGACAGTTGACTGCTCCAGTATTCACCTAGCTAAGCCTGCTGAGCCTGTCTGGCATGTATTTAGAGTGAAACCGAATGGGTTGTGAGGGTGAATGCCTGTCACAAGCTTTATTTCAAGCATGTATTGCCAGCATCAACATTGTGCATGTCAAATCAGGCACGGGCGTGCCCTCAGTTTGAAAACACTGCAGATCATGAGCATGTCAAATCAGGCATGGGCGTGCTCTCACTCAGCTGACAGGCATGCAAGAAGTAGAATAAATCGTAGTCATCGCACCTTCCAGCACATGTGCTAGGCGTGTGTGGCCCACGTCCTATCTCGCCAGGCAGGCTTCTTCTGAGCAAGAAGTAAGCTTGAAATAGTAGTGCTCCCACTTCTCCTCAGATGTTTGCAAGTTATGCTTGTCCCCGTCAGACACAAGAGGTAGGTAGTCAAGTGTCATTGTGGCTGGCCTTGACAGGAAGAAGAGAAGAGGAAAAGTCCATGCTGTCAGGCGTCATAATGGGAGCCTCTGTCTAACGAGGCAGCCCGGGAACGTCACAGCAACCCAAAACAATGCTTTTGCTCTGCTTGCAGGTGCTTCGTGCTTTGACAGCTCAGGACGCAGCTGCTGAAGTACATGGCGCAAACAATGCCAACATGCCAATGCTGGTCATGACTCTTGCCATGTTGACAGCCTTGGAACCTATTCAGCCCCCACGGCGGCCTACTTCAGCCGCTCAGGAAAGTCACACATCCACTTCAGGTGCAAATCAAAGCTTGGAACATGCAGCACCTGCTACCCACCAAGTGACAGTGTCAGACACAGATACGCATCTTCAACAGCAGCAAAGTCTTGATTTGCACAATCAGCATCTCAGCACAGAATCTCAACATATGGCAGCTGAAGGCAGCAGCCAAGACCTGTCACAGCCATTTGCATCAGACTCAGATGCCAATGGCTGTGAACATCAGCAGGCAGAAGAGCCAAGGGGTGCATTGACAGGTCACAATGACAATTCTGATGCAATTCAGAGCATAACTAGTCACCAACAGCGCTGCAGTCTGATGGAGTTGCCAGTTGGTCAGCTTCTGGATCGAATGCATGCTGAGTCGCCTGAGCAGCTGGCATACCTATCTCAGCAGTACCTCAAGCAACCCCCCTACAAGGGCTTTAGGTGCGATCTGGTGGCATTGCTTGCAAATCTATGCTTCAGACAGAAAGCGGTGCAGCAGAAGGTACAGCAGCTTGGTTGTGTGGAGCTCATATTATCCCAATGCCAGGTGATGTCGTGCCTTCTTTCTGTCCTTTTGCAGCATCCCAGAAAGCTACCCCTGTTGAAACGTGCTGAAGCTTAGTCAATGCGTGCAAGCAGGTTTGCAGCATTTGGTTGTCAGACCTTTCCTCTTGTTGCACCAAGTTGTTCTAGAACCATACAGGCCTTGTGTTCTGATATGGTCTTCTGCTTTATCAGATTGGTGTATGCCAAACACTGCCCATGACAATTAAGTACAGAATCATATCATTCTGCCTTGTTTGTTGGTTTGGACGCTGGATGCAGTTGTTGCTGTCTGTTGCAGTGGGACGACGACAATCCATTGGTCAGAGAGTATGGCTTGTGGGCTGTACGGAACCTCTGTGAAGGCAATGAGGACATTCAACAGTCCATCAGTAGCCTCAGGGCATGCAGTACAGTTGACAACGCAGAGTTGCAGCAAATGGGCATGAAGTTGCAGCTTGATGGCCAGACGGGCAAGCCAAAGTTGGTAGCACGCCAGCGATGACTTCTCTGACCCTGTGCAGATGCTGTCAAGCTCTGACTGCTTCTGGAGTGTGCGTTATGTTTGCGCTTGAAGAGCATCAGACAGAGTGCTGCATTGATTTGCAGCTATTCAGAGACAAGCAGCACCTGCTAAATGAGTCTAGCTAACCAGGATGAACACTGTAAGCAAGGACTTTTGGACATCGATATCTTTCCACCATGTCAATTTGCGTTATGCTTAGTGTCAAATGCTGTGACAAATGAATCTTGCAGGCCCTGGGTTCTCGTTTAGCTAAATCACCATCATTTCAGTTCAGAAACCAGAAAAGTACGGTTGCCACAATAATCACTGCCTGATAGGCGCTCTCTGCTTCAGGGCGTCTAGATCACAGATTGTAGCACCAGCTGGGACAAAGCTGTCTAGCACTGCACCAAAATGAAAGGATCTATGACCAAAAGGCAGCTGAGGTGAATAGAAGGCAGGCCCAGGTGGTTTGCCAAGCATTGCTTTGGGGCCCATCATTGTGCTTCTTGCAGCCTTGCTTCTGAATGATGAAGAAGACCCTGTGGACTTCAGCGCAACTTTTGTGGCAAGTTCGTTGCCTGTGATTGGCTCGTACGCTCCTGGCCCAGGCGCCTCTGGCTTGCTGATCATACTGCAACCATGAATTCAGTGCATTGGGATACGATCGAAGAACAATAGACAACACGCTGTGCGAGTTTGGTGATGATGGGCACTCCCAATGGCACGTTCAGACGGAAGCAGATCACCAACTAAGTAAACGGAAGCAACGAAGGTATGACACACCGTTGAGATTGCAAATCCATGCAAGGACAGTCTCAATCTCAAATTTTAAGCATTGCTTGCTCTGTTTGATAAATACTTCATGATGATGACATCCTGAACCACGATGCGAACAATAAAAACAAATCTGGCTAGCATGCACTCAGGTGAGACAAGCAAACAACACTGCCGCTGAACTGCTCTGCCATGGTTTACAGCCTCACCTTGACCCCTTGCCGTCTCCAGTGGCCCCAAAAGCAGCCCTCTGCGCTGTTACAAGCTCCGTCTCATTGCCCTCCTTTTGCAGCTGATATGTTCCAGGCCCTGGGGTGACCTCCAGGGAGCACCAGGGGGGTAGGGCAGGGGCGTGCGGGGGGATATCAGCAGTCAGCACTGCTGGCAAAGCCCCATGCTTGGCAATGCGCCCTGCCCTGCTGTGCCCAGGCTGCAGCTTGAAGTTGCTGTGCTCTGCTTCATGCTGACCCCACTGCTTACCCTGCACGGTGTGAACAACTCTCAGCTCAGCAGTGTCAGAGGGTCAGCTGAATTGCACATACAGGTGCTCTATCACCAAAACTTTGTGAGGGTGGGTGCTGATACTGCATGCATTGAACACAAGGCGGGCAACTCGGCAGAAAACCAGACTTGCCACACTTGAGCAAGCATATGCGAGCAGGGTGGAGTGACGTAGGCCTGCTGCTGCTATGCTGCCAAATTGCTGCATCCTGCTGGCGCTCTGTGTGCATGGGCAGACACAGACTGCTATGCACGCTGTTTGACTTTGGGTACTGAACAGTAAGGCACAGAAAAGATGAATCCCTACAGTCTCATATGCACCAGGAGCAGGCTGATCAGCAGGCTCCACCAAAGGAGGCCTCGTTGATGTCTTGAAAGAGGATTTGTGGCCTGAAACCGCCTTCCAGTCCAGTGCAGCTCCCTTGGCTGTTCTGCATGATCCATCATAAGCTGTGGCTTGTGGGGAAGGGCTGAGCAAAACATCACAAATGCCATATCGACTGACAACACAGCGGAGATTGTAATATAGCGGAGATTGTAATATCCTTAGCTGCAAACAGGCTCAGATCTGATCAACTCATTTGCTGAGGCTGATGATTGGTTGTAATCTGTTTCAATGTGCATCATCGACTGTCATGTCAAATCAGCCTGTCTGATGCCAGCATGGTACAAAGAAGCAGTCAGCACAAAATTGTTTAGTGCACCCTGCCCTGCAGTCTTCAAACTGCTGTGCACGAAGCAGTGGTCGTGTGGTATCGACCACTTACTCATATGCATACATGCTTGACAGCTGGCGCACCTGGTAGTGGTGTACAAGCCTGGTGGAGGTACATCAGGACCATGTAAATGCTGCAGGACTCTTCTGTTCTGTTTGATGCTGGCAAGCAACACTGCCTGTATCAGAACAGCCTTGTTGTGTATTCCAGCAGATTGAAACAGTCCACGGCATTGGCAGCCTTGATAACACTGGGGTCAGCAGTCTGTCTGTACTGTTACAATAGCTGAACTGCCAATGTGCCACATTGTGAATGCACCTGTGCTGAAGGCGGTCCTGAGATGGTGCAGCTTGGTGTAGAGAAGTGGAACTTATTGCCCCAGCCTGGACACTGATATGAGCCTGCGCAAGTGCGCACATCATGTTCTGACAAACTGTGAATTGAATTATGCGGGTGCAAACAGCTTCAAATGTCTGAATACCTGGTCCAGGCCCTGTATACCTGAAGCTGCTGCCTAGTCGAGGTGCTCGAGATATGAATCCTGATGTGTATCCTTTCTTTGAGACTGACCCGTGCTTCCAGTCGAAGCCTTCGTGCTGGCTGTGAAAGTCCTGCCCCGCACTGCCATGCGGACTGACGCGAAGCTCAGGACTGCATCGAGCCGCGCGCGAGAATGTGCCGTGGTAACTGCTGACGTAGTCTTTCTTGGGGCTAGGCTGGAAGCTGCCACCGATAGGACTCAGCCTGGGCGCGTCGTCACCAGAAAGGGATGGCTGCATGTGTTTCTTCCAGGGAACGTCGCTCCTTTTCGGGCCGCGCAAAACCGCTAGCTTATTGCGGCTGCTTAATGCATGACCAAAGTCTGCTAGCGATAGGTTTACGACGTAAGCACGACCTTGCGACGCAAGGTTGAGCTGTCGTAGGGCGCATCAAGGCATGGGGCGTACTCAAGACGCCCTCAGCCCCACAGCATTTATGACAACATGTTGACTCTTATTCCTTTTGCTTGATCAATGCTGCTTCTACCCGACATGCTTGCCGTCGCGGCGTGACAAGCAATCAATTTGCCAATTTTCAAGACAGTTGCAATGCCAGCAGATGGGCAGAGGGTCGTGGGGTTTGCCATATCTCCAGAGAAGGCAAGATGCCGTTCATGTGCTCTGCAGGATTGAGCCTGCCTTCTCAAGAAGATTCAGCAGTGACTGCAGGCCAAGAAGCACTTGAGCGCAGAGCTTCTGGAGAAGGCACAGCAAGCGAATATCGAATTGCGGGCAATCGATCCCGAAAGACCCGTCGCGGAGCAAGGCCCATTTGACCTGATACTTCAGAAGTGCAGAGATGCTGGTACAGCTCTGCACGAAGCATGACTTCTACCTGCTGAAATGATACCCCTGCAGCCTTGTTGCAGCATGCTGCTGCTGTATAGTGATTGAATACAGCAGCAAGTCTGCAGCCCGTCATACAGTGTTCTCTGACAATATATGCACGAATGCAGACTGGCGCCAAAAGCTTGAAGTTTACCTGCAGCAGCATCACAGCACCAGGCTGATAGACCCATTTGAAGCTGAGGCATCATTGCTAACAAGGGAGGAGATGCTGAAGCCACTTCTAGAACCTGTAACCTTGCATCAGCCGAAGCATGCAAGGCAAAACGCAAGCACGGCTGAGTTGGATACACTCTCATGTGCTGCCCCTGTGCAAACTCCCCTGCGGCCAGGTATATACACCCCAACACCTTTTTGCTACTACATCTCAACTGCCTTCACAGATGATACAGGCACATGGAGCCCTCAAGACAGGGATTGCCGCGAGGATTTCATTGCTTGCATGTGCGCTCAGCTTTTGTCGCAATACCTGGTTGAGTCCCTGAGTCTGCCTGAGCCTATGTAATAGATTGCGTAAGTGAGCAAACCCATCACTAATGCAGAGTCAGACAGAGTGTCCAGCATTCAGGCCATTTGCAGTCTGGCAATCAGCAGGACGCAGTTGTTATACACTGCTGCATATTGTGCTGTCGCATCTGAGGTCTGCTGCAAGTGAGATGCACATGTCACTGCTGCTTGCTTTCTTTCAGGATGCACAGAGGAGGATGCAGCGCAAATCCTGCAAAGCGAACACATGCAGTTCCCTTTGCTGGCAAAGCCATTCTTCACAGATGGGCGGCAAGGATCCCATGGTTTGGCACTGATCAACAACATGGAAGGCTTGAAGAAATTGGTGAAAGGAACAGGCCCCCCAGGCGTCACACTGCCTGTGATGCTGCAGCCCTTCATTGAGCACAGGGGCTGCCTTTTCAAGGTCTGAATCATCAATCAAAATGAACCTTGACATGTGTGTTGATGAAATTTTGACCCCGCTAGGCATATAGAGAAGATTCTCATCTCAATGCACCATGACACCTGCATATCTGCTGCTTGAGAAATAGCAGCACACCTGGATCTCATGCCGGTCTCAGCAATGCCTTTCTCGCATTGAGTCAGTAAGCAGTCTGTGCACTCCCAGTGATGATGTATTTGCAACCCTTGCTGCATTGGTTTGAGTCGATGGCAGCTGCATCGCATTGTCTGCAAAACAGTATAGGTTCGCAAACACCCTCATGCTCAGCTTCTACAGATAAGTCAGCCAGCATATTGGCTGGCAGGGCTTGACTGGGAACTTGTTATTGCATCAAGTCGTCACCACTGCATGCTGGAGAAGTCAACAGCCTGAGACATGGGCTTGCCATGATAACTGACATGCCAGCAATCTGGACATGCAGGTGTATGTGTTGGGCTGCTCAATTGCAGTTGTCAAAAGACCATTGCTGCAAGTCCCTTTGCAGGATGTCAAATCATGTCATCACCATTGCATGCCAGAGACTGAACAGCTGGTGGTATGGGCATGCAGGTGTATGTGCTGGGCCGCTCAATTTCTGTTGTCCACAGACCATCACTGCAAGTCCCTCCAGAGGATGAAGACGTAACAGCACAAAGGGGTGGCATTCAGATGGTGACTAGGGTGTCAGCGTTCAACAGCACATCACCAATGGGCTGTGAAGCTGTTGAGAGTCCGCCTGATTGGCTGTTGGATCAGCTTGCTGCCACACTGCGTAACAGGCTCCATCTGCAGCTGTTTAACTTTGACATGGTCCGCCCAACAAAGCATAACGCGCCCGGTGAGCCTTTGACAGCAGTTCATGCTGGGACTAGAAACTTTCCAGAAGCTTTTGCTAATGCACGTCGACTTTGAGACCTGCCTGATGCATCAGCACAGCCTTGCAGCATGTGTCACTCACCTGAGGCAACGTGCATATCAAGGTGTCATCTAGGCTGCATGATACAGAAGCAAGGTAACTTCTGTCATGCAGATGTCTGCATACTCTGATCAATTGCTTCTGTATGTACCTAGATGGGCCTGCTGAGCCTGCCTAGCCCACGTTTACAATGAATGAATGAATGAATACTCCATTGCGAAGTGCTGCACACACAGTATGTGTGCAGCATGACAGGACTGTTGAGTCTCTTTGGTATTGCTGAATGCAGGCAGCAAGGGTGCTGACTTCCTTGTTGTGGATGTCAACTACTTCCCAGGCTATGAGAAACTGCCCAACCATGCAACCCTGATGGTTGACTTCCTGCAGAGCTTGTTGAGGCCTGAAAAGGACCAGCAGCGACATCTTTCAAGGCATTTGAGTAGTTGCCTTGATGAGCATGCCAGTGACAGCGAATGACTGAAAGATGGCGGCACACACTGCTTGTGTGTCGGTGACGCCATGACCGATGCTTTGCCGCGCATGAGTCCTGCACAATGTGAAATTAGTACTGAGGTCGAATTGAATAGACAATCTGCGTTGTGATACAGCATAGGTCAGTTGTAGTTGTGCGTCAGTGTCCGTTGGTCATGGATGCTCTTGTTCGAGCAGTACCTACATATGATCAGCATGTGAAGCAGACGCTGCTTTGGCGTCTGCTGATGACAGTCACAGGATCTGGGTTTTGGTTGTTTCAGCAGAGTTCATCAGACCCTGGAAATTCACTCGCAGCAACTTTTACTGACATGGGTAAGATAGCCAGATTGCAGGACTACACGGTGTCGCCTCTAGCAACTTTCAAAACGCTTCATCACAACATTTGACTGCAAGTCGCATTCAAATGCAAGAAAATGCTGCATGCAATTACTCAAGTGACTGAGCTCACGTGAACATTGCACATGGAAGCATGTGAGCACCCACGAGCCGAAATGACTTGCTCGATGATGTGACTTCAGCGGAAATTCAGCGGCGTACACATCGAAGTGTGCAGCAGTACGCACGCATCCGCGCTGTGGTCATGACGTCCAGCCAGCGGGCCGAGGGAGTCAAGCAGGTGAGTCAGGGCAAACTTTGTCAAGTACAGCGTTGATCAGCAGTGCATGCACAGAGAACAGCGGCAGCAATTGCAAAACCACTTGCGTGCAGGCAATGAAGGAGTTCGTAGACGAGATCGAACGTACTGAGCTCCGTCCCTTGCAGAAACAGGGTTTCCTATGCGGGGCAAACTGCTGTGACACAGCCGCAACGCAGGAGGAACTGCAAAGATGGTATGCATGCGTAACAAGCAAACAGCAGCCATCGCGGTCAAGTCACAGATCTCATGCCTTGATGTTGCAGTTGCGACCGATGCCAGGGTCCCACTCAAGCTGCACAGAACCACGTCAACCAAGTTCTGCAAGACTTTTCAGTGAGTGCCGCTTCCGCTCACTATCACATCTACTTTCCATGTGCAAACAGAAAAAGCTGAGCTGCAAGAAACTTCTGAGTCAAGTGTGTGCTGCAGCACAGCTTGTAGTAAACTTATAACATACCCATGAAGCTGCTGTTTCTATCCAGGCTCGACTGCAGCGCTGTACCATCAGGTGTCAAGATCAAGCCCAGGTACTTCTATATGCCCTTATAATCACAATAAACGAGTGCACTTTCTAGCACATATTGCTGGGTGTGCGTGGCACAAGCGTGGCAGGCTTGTTTGCACTTGAAGTAACTGAACAATCTTTGCTGCTTGCTTACACTGGCATAGTCCCAAGACAGTGGGTGTGCATTTCGACTGACATAACAGTCCATGCTGCTGGCTTACAATGCCACAGTCCCAGACACAATGGACATGTGCACCTGAAGTGACAGATCAGTCCTTGCTGCTTGCTAACAATGGCACAACGTCAGGACAGTGGATGTGTGCAAATGAATTGAATGAACATTTCTTGCAGCTTGCTCACAATAACACAGTCCCATGACAGTGGACATGTGCAATTGATCTGACTGAACATTTCTTGCTGCTTGCTTACAATGGCCCCAGTTCACGCTGATGGAATGTTGTGCTGTCAGCTGATGTGCAATTCTCTCAATGCAGGAGAAATTACCATCCCAGCCAAGTCAAAGCCAGATAGCCAAAGCTCAGGTACAATACTTTCTTCTTAGGACTTGGAATGTATAGACATTCTTGATGCAAGTGCATTGCAATTGGGATCAAATCACTGCAATCTGACTGCAGTGGTAGCTCTGAGTAAGGACAGCTCAATACAACAACAAATGTCATGCTCACCAAAGCAGTCATTATATAGAGAAATTCGTGTGTAGGCTTGCATAAGCAACTGAAAAGTAGGCCACTCAATTTGCTGTGTTTTCTGCCAGCTGCAATGCAAGCTATCCATTCTCCTTGATTTAAAAGCGCACACTAGCAGGCTCTGCAGGCCCATCTAGGTATATACTGCAGCAACCAAGTGTCTCCAGCCAGTATGGCCCTGCGCTCATCTGACTGCAGGCTATGGCAGACCTACTTGCGAGTGCAAGCCCATCATTTGCCATTCCCTGCAGTCAACATCAGTTTAGCCCTGTGTAACAAAAGGGCTTTGCAGTCAGTTTCAAGAACTTGTTACGCTATGCAGGATGACCTCAGCAGTTGCTTTGCTGACTGCGCGGAGGAGTATGAAAAACAAGTACCTAAGCTAAGGCAGCAGACCCTACAGCAGCTACAGCAGTTGCATCATTGAGAGCCAGCTGACTTGATGAGAAACAAGCACCTAAGCTGCAGCAGCAGATTCTGCATCAGCTTCAGCAATTACACCATTGACAGCTGGCTGGCTTTATGTTGACCGTACATACAGTTGCTGTGTTGACCAAATGAGGTACACAGCCAGCTGCAATACAGCTGCTTTGCACCAGTGCAGTTGCCAGAGGCATTGCAGTCACAAGCGCGTGTTGTATTTTGATTCTTGCACACTCAACAACCCAAAGCAATGTATCCAACACAAGGGCAGCAGTAGCAGCTAAATGCAAGCGCCAGACTCCTGTCATGGTATGCCCAGAATGCAGCAGCTCCTTTTCGCAATTTCGCAGCAAGGGTTGCAATATGAGCTTGCTTGGCACTTACTGCCCATCCAACAGCATACGGAACACTGCTGCCGTCCAACTGTTTATTTGATACTGCTAGCAAGATATGAATGGCTATGACAGCACCAGAAGCATAAGAGCTGCACTCAACACTTCAAACACAGACACAAAGTCTATCACACGAAGCAAGTGGTACTAACATATTGAGGCAGCGCTTTCTTGTGTCTTTGTCATCAGTGCCAGCAGAGCAAACAGACTTCTTTGTAAGAGAGGCATCCAGAGCTGTCTGGCTGGATATACATATATCATTCACACTCTCAAGCTCTGCTGCTGAATTTTTTCGTCAGTGATCACAAACCCCTTGCTTGATGGTGCCTATGCCACCATCAAGCCAATGAATTACTGTCACTACATGACTGGTCAAATAGCGGTGTGACTGATCTGCAAGCCTCTGATGCTTGAGTAGTTCTACTTTCTGGTGCACGCCATGCATGCCTGAAAGCTGTATGCATCAACATGCAAATCTTCAACCCTTTGCAGCAAAGTCACACGCGCAGCATGGCACGACAGCCCATAGCTAAGTGATCAGATGGAAACTCATCATCTGGAATAGGCCTGAAGCCTACTCCCTGAGGAGGTGGCCCTCTGTCCACATCATACGGCATGCTCAAAGTATGTGTCACAGTCCAGTGATCTCTGCTGAGCCAGACATAGTCCAAGCAACCCATGAAGAAGTCTGTTTGAGTGGTTAGAGGCGGCTCTTGCCCTCGATTACCAGCAGCATAGGCACTGCAAAATCTCAAATCCGAGGTTGTGAAGACATCTTGAGACATGCTTTTGTAAGCTTTGTGCCGTGTAGCTGGATGGTCATGGTGTGTCGCGTCTACGGTGCAGTTCTCAGAGGTGAACAAGCTGTACACCCCACTCATCAGGTAACCCTGCTCGGGAATCTGCATGGCAGCATGCAGCAGTATGACCAGCAAAAGCAAGACAAGATAAAGGAAAGTCTATGCCGTTGTACGTCATATGTGAGAGCCTACGTCTGAAGAGGCAGCCTGGGAGTATGATCGGCAACATGATTGGATGTGGGCAGCTAGCCTTGACAAGCGTGAGATGACCACAAAGCTGTGTATGCTCAGCTGGCAAAGCCTATTCTTGTGAAAGAGCATGCAGATAAACTGCTATATGCAAGCATGGCTCTGCTCTCAAGGTGCAAGCTGTTAAGCATCACATTCAGCTGTCATACATTCAACATGACGGCAGTTGGCTTGCTTTGAAAATTGTTTGATGGCATGTTGGGACATGAAAGTGCAAATACTGGATATGCCTCAGTCATCAAGTAGGTGAATCTCTAAAAGCTGGTTGGCGTCAGAAGGATTGTGGGCCGCACCTTGTCATCATACAAATCTGGCGCATACTTGCGCCAAAGGCTGTTCCAGTCCCCTCCAAACACAACAGGCACATCTGCAATCTTCAAGCCTTCACTGTGGATCATGTCTGCCGCCTGCTTGCACAGAATGGCTGCCTGAGCCAATTTGATGTCTGGCCACTCAGGATGGAAGTAGAGGTGCACGCTGCCTGCACAAGCGAAGCCCAGCTGGAAACGTTTCATTCGTCCTTTTCTTTTCATTCCCTGGAAGCGCATGCCAGACAGGGTCAACAGGGCCAGCTGGGTACATACTGGGGCAATTAAGTCAGAGAACAATTCCTTACGTTTGTATGCACCTAGCAGGGGACAGTCCACTGCTTCTGTGTGCACTTAACAGGGTGATTTGAACCTCAGTAGCAAGCATGTCTATCAAGATAAATTTCAGGAGGCAGTTCACTGCTTCTGTGTGCAACTTGTAGGGTCGTATAACGCTACTCGCAAGCATAAGGATGCTGCATGGTTTCTGGTGATGACATAGCACAGCTTGTTGAAGGCATGCTGCATGAACGGCTTCATCAGAAGACAAGCTCATGACTTAAGTTGACAAATTCAAGCACTTTTAGAAGCCTGTCTGCATTGCATCTGCCACCAGGCGAGACCACGCACTGAAACGCCAGCAATGCATCAACAAAAGCTCAAACTTCAGAACAGCAAGCTTTGAACTCTGTCAACTTACCTGCTAGAATGATCTTGCCAGTGAGTTTGTGCTTAAGCAAGGCAAGTATGGGTCCTTCCCCTCGCCGCTGCACCTCCTCCCAAAAGGGACCTGAACCAGGAACATGATCACCCAACCTGTAGGCACCACAGCCTCCAAGCTTTAACATAGACCAGAAATTCCTGCTAACAGACTATACACCTTGCACGCCAGCATAAGGTGGCTCAGCACAATAGCACAAGGACCTGAAACATGATCACCAAGCCCACAGGGCACCAGAGTTCAAAGGTCTCAGACAATGACAAAAGCCTCCTGCCAAGGGACTATTCAGCTTGCACTACAGCATAAGACGCCTCAACAAGACGCCTGAATGCAGGCGTTGACAGCAAGCCGAAGGCTTCTAAGGGCAGCCCAATCAGGTGCGCTGAAATGCGTTTCCAATGCAAAAGTTTGGAGACAGTCTGGCAGTTCAGGGTTGAAAAGAGCTCTCACTGATCAATACTTGACTCAATACCATCATTGATCAGTACTATTGTCTCAACAGTATATGGATTCATTGTGTTGCCACAGGTGCTAGCTGTGCCTGGTGCAAGCCAGTTGTCAAAGCAGAGCAAATAATGCCCTGCAGCTTTGCATGTGACAATGACTCAAGCAGAAGCAGCAGGGCAGCAAACTCGTTGTTGCAATCTTTCATGAGGTCGCAGCCCAAGCAGAAGCAGCAGGGCAGCACCTGACGCTACGTGCCTTCACCAAATCAAAGCAGGAAGTGCGGAAGAAGAATGCCACGCCTTCTGGCGGCCCATACCCATTCCTTTCCCTGGGCCTGTAAAGACCCTGCAATACCATTTGTTCCACATAGGGATCATGCTATTCTGCTGTGATGCAAAACTGTCTGGATAGTATGCCATACAAAACAAAACAAAAGGCTATGTCATTGGGCGTAAACATGGGAGCCTCTGTGAGTGGGAGCAGCCTGGGTATGATGTGAGGGTCAAGATGATTAGAACATGCACACATGCATACAGCAGCCCTTTGAATTCACTGTCAATGTGAAGGTCACAGCAGTACGACCAAATGACGGGAAGTGGCTGAAGGAACAAGTTGGGCAGTCATGTATGCCAACATCTTGGCATTCGATTTTGAAATGCGGACATGAGAGTCTGATTGGGCACAAGTTTGGTGTAGCAGACGCATGTAAAACTATTACCTGCATCTGATTTTCAGCAAGTAATGGCTGTAATTGATTTGTGAATACAGGCTGTTCGACCTGTGCAGCACAAGCTATGATTTGGTTGTTTTGTGACCTTTGCTTGCAGCGACACAGCCGCAGGCTTGAGCTTTCTTGCCTCTTGCAGGCATAGGATGTCTGCATCATATCTCTGCAACTCTTTGCTCAGCCGCTGCCATCGACTGTCCCAAGTTCGGTGCTGTGGAGGGCAATATTGATGTGCTCTGCACTGCAGCTGAAATCAAATTCTCAGCGACCTGTCCTGAAGCTGCCAGATGCAGTCATATGCAAAGGATTGTTCCCGAAGTTCGCTAGACCAGTTCACCCGGCATCTATGTACTTCTGAGCCAGAAAATTGTAGGTCAAAAAGGTCAACCCAGGACTTGTCTGTTCGACTGTATTGTTGCAACGCTCAAACTTTCGCGTCGCAAGGGACATGACTATTCCTCGGGCACTGGAAACTGATGGTAAGAGACGACTGAAGGTCAAGTATTGGCTGACAGGCTTGTACAGGCAAGACTGCTTTGCAAGCATGCAGATGGGTGCCGAACGGTCTGGTCACAAGCGGCAACAGCATCAAACTGCAGCGCCTTATAGATGTCCAGCGCTCGCCAGATGTTCATATTGGCATGAGCGCCGCCGTCATCTCGCATTGTGGCCTGCCATTGTGTGCTTGTGGAACGGAACTGCAGTCACAACTCGATTTGTTTTGACTCTTCAAGAAATGAAAGGGCTGCCGAAATGATTGACCGAATGAAATGTTCTAAACTAGAGCTTTAAGAATGCTCGAGCAAAGCTGACAACCTCAACAATCACGCCATGATCGACGTTGCTGGCGAAACTTTTAGGGCAGCGTTTGCCCTGCGAGCACACCGCAGCTACAGACAACGGCTTCCTATGTTGGCAGGGCTCAGAGAGATGCGTGATGTATAGAACAGCAGAATTCTGCACCCAAAACGGCTGTGCGTGGCAGAAGACTCTGAGGCTGATTACAAGAACGTTCCAGGAGTGACTGCAGCTGTGTCTGTTGCGCTGGGCAACATAGGTAGAAGGATCAACACTGAGGCAATAAGGAGCACAGCTAAGGCTCTTTGCCGTCCCTTGGATGCAGGCGTGATTTTATCCTGCACAGAAACAGCACTTCTTGCAATGGGTCACATCCATAGGCTCTGCTCATGACACAACAGACAAGCAGGGACTCAACATCAAGCCTGATGAATGCTGCTAATGCTCAGCAAGCAAGACCAGCATGCCAAAGATGCATGGTCATGTTTTCCAGCTGTTAGTGTGCAATACACACAAGACAACGTCCCTGACATTGAGCACCTGTGACAAGGCCTATGTGCCATGCATGTGTTGGATATGTGCGTTCCATTGTCAGCCTTGGAGCTCAAACTCAGCAGTCGTATCAAAGCAAAAAACATTGTGTTCACCTCAACCTGTTGGCGACGGTAACCAAATCAGGTCAGCACAAGACCGAAAAGATTGGAGACAGGTGCCAGTGCAGGTTCAGCTGGGCCTGTCTAACATGCATATTGGATGAATGAATGTAGTGGACAAATGGGGGAATGAATGAAGAAATTGTGCATTTTACCCAGGATATGGAAAGTTTGGCAAAATTGATACAAAACAAGCAGAACCAAAGAACAAATACCCACCTGCACATACTTCTCTGACGATCTCTGACAGATCAGGACATACAGGCCAAAAGGCAGCGCTAGCGAGCTGCCCAGAAACCCAAGGCCAAGACCCACGTAGGTGAAGAAGGATGATACAGATAGTGTATTCTGTCCGTACGCTGCCTGCAAGAAACAGAGGTGTATTGCTCATATGTGGATACAAGATCTGCTGCTTGCTTGTTTAGACTTTCCAATATTGTCTTCAAGTCTTGTTCAAGAAGCTAGCATGTCCCATGGTGACAAAGGTGGTGATTGTGATCAAGATTAAAAACCACTCGAAGGCACCATTGACTGGCCAGCCTGTCAGGTCAAACGTGATTGCGCCTGGAGCGTGACAAGATGAAGCTCATGATACACGATCAAGAAGACTTTCTGTGTGTCACCAAGTTCATTTTGACACCTTCCCCGGCAGCAATCATGCCTGGCGTGATGGACTGTTGAGCTGTGGAAAGCCTGCTTGCCCCATGCGAATGCCATGTTCCGTAGTGCATGTGCACAGACAACATGTTCGTAAGCAAGCAAAGACACTCAGAGTAGCCACGACTGCGGTGACACCTGGCATGTACCAGACACACCAAGCACTTGTGCCAGCATGTGGGAATCCAGCATGATTGCGACCAATCACATGAGGAAAGCTCTCAAAACAAGTCTACCTGGCAGGATTGGACTTGCGCCACACACAGCTAGCAATTTATGCTATAAAGGCCAGTGTTGATATTATCAAAGTTATCGTTGGGAAACATTGTGCAATACCTGAGTCATCTTGCCACCGTCAAGCGAGCCGACAGGCAAGCTGTTGAGGGCGGTGGCCACTAGGCCGCACCAGCCGCCAATGAGCAAGGGATGTATGAGCACATTTGCACTGCGCATGGCGCTCTCTCCCAACACTGTGTTTGCTATGGTGCCCAGCAGCAAGCTGCCCTGGAATAGCTGTGTCGGTACTGGCACCAAGGACTCCTGAAAGGGAAAGCCAAGCATGCTCACATCGACAGGACGCTGCTGGACATTGCTCTGGGAAGGAGTTTCAGCAGATATGCAGATCTATAGGTAGCACTACTGCTGCGCTCGGCATGGCTTTCTCTTCCACAAATGTGTTTGCCACAGGGCCCAGCGGCAAGCTGCCCTGGAATAGCTGTGTCGTTACTGGAACCAAGGACTCCTGCAAATGCAGAGCCAAGCATGGCCACATTTGTTCAGCTGCATTGCTTGTGGTGGTGTTTTGTCCAACACATCTATAAGAGCACTGTTGTTGCATATAGGATTTATGGCTCCAGCTGTTTGCTGTGGTGCCCAGCAGCAAGCTGCCCTCCAAAAGCTGTGTGGGTACTGGCACCAAGGGATCCTGCAAATGCAGAGCCGAGCAAGGTCACTGTGCAGCAGCTGGACAATGCGTTGTGAGGGTGTGGCAGTTCTACAGGCAGTCGTTCTCCTCCGTCTCAGCATACTGGCAGCGGAGAAATGCAGACTGGCTGAGCCTGAAACAAGCTAGTCTGGCGAGACAGGACTCCAGCCAAGGGACCCAGCTCTTATGCAAAAATGCATAACGACTATTGCTGATGACATCAGCGCCAATGTTGATATCTTTCTTGCTGTTTCATTTTCAATGTTCTTGTTGAGATGGGCAGGAACAAGACTGCGAAGTGTGTGACCAATGTTTGTGCTGATTTAGGGTGCCCTGCCTCACCTTTGGAATGTCACCGCCTGTAGACCAGACCAGGCCTACCACAAACAGCGCTAGGGAGGTGACAGCTGCAGCTGCAGGCCCTGAGAATGAGACATCAAACATATCTGTGTTGTTCTTCACCAAGCTCTTAAACTGTGTCACTGCTCCAAATGTGCCAATCTGGCTGTTTGGGATGAACAAGCTTGGCCCCAACTTGATCTGCATACAACAGAGAATGATCAGACACCATCAGATGTACTCATGATAGCTTGACCACAAGTAGCGGGGGGGATGACCAATTAGTTAAAATGACGCTCGTGTTGCCTTGCAACCTCAATGCCAACAGGCTGGAATAACTCCAATTGATGTCCAAGTCGAGAAGTATGTGTGGGATCTGCTGGAAATTGACTGCAGCACATGTTGAGAAGCTCACAAGGGACTTGAAGCAGTGCAAGACCTGTGCACTGCTACGCAATCTAGATGCCATCACGCGCTCTACGACAGCAGGAGGCCTGACCTTTCTCTGGAAAGCCGCAACCCTGTGACCTAGCTCATGGGCAATCTGTGTAGCCATGACTGAGGCTGTGATGGGCAGGGAGGAGAGCACAAATGGCAGAGGGTCAAAATTCTGCAGGCCTGGTACTGATCTGTCTGGGTCGAAGTTGTCAGCCCGTGCTAGCCACTCAACCGTCTCCTGCAGCATGCATAGCATGACGCATCAGCCCAAGTCCAATGCACGCATGAATCAGCATGCAAGCAGGCAGCAATAATGCACATGTCAAAGCTTTGCTGTTTGCTCTGTCAGCTGATATACAAGAAGCTTGCATGGAGACAGCTCTAAAGTGCGCAACAAAGCTTTGCGTCTCCGTGAGCTGAACAAAATGCAGCTGCGTTGTGCGCAACACCGATCAGAAAGCACCACACATGTACAAAACACAATTTGCTTTCAGCACTCTGAATGAACTTGCTGTTTTGTGGAGGTATAGCAAGAAATGCTTTGCAAAGAGTAGAGCCTGATAACCGTAAGGCTGCAGTAATGTACCTTAGGTAACTTGGAGACATTTGCCAGAAGCCCGAGCTGTGTGGCTGACAACAACGTCAGCCCAAAAAGCACGACTGCTGCTGCATATTGCCACCGTACTGAGGGCTTGGGCTGAGCCACTATATTGGGGAGCACTTGAAACGCCACCCTGAGAACATATGCATGACTCGTGAGTGGATGTAATCCTGAGATAACATTTTTGTGCCTTCTGAACCACAAAGGCATGTGAGCTGGTGCTTCTGTTTGACAAGATGCATGATGACACGACTACAGGCATGGAGTACATGAATCACTCACCAACAGCATGAGAAAAGTACATGCCTGAAACATGAGGAGCTTTGGCTGATGCATGGTTGCAAGCATATGCTAAGTTTGCTGAGCACCAGTGCTTGTATAGGTCTCACAATATTCAGACAACTGCATCAGGCCAGGTCATGTCGAACATCATGTGCAAGAGCTGATCATACCGAGGACCACCCTTGGGATCCTCTTCTTCTGAATCTGGATCTTGCACCAAAAACACTTGGTACTTGTCCTGGAAGGTCTGCTTGAAGCCATTAAACACAACGTCAAGCACCTGATCCCTGGGCGCTCTGAGGTTGCCCCTAACCTGCATGCCATATTTGTTGTGAAATCAACTGTCTGATTGCTTTAACTATATGACTGACAGACTGATGGTTTGAATGATTGTTTAGTTGATCGTTCCATTGACTGATGTGTTGCTTGTCGACTGTGCTCAAATGCAAGACTCTTGAAGATTGACCCTGAACTACACGCCTCCTATGTGGGCAAAACCCTATGCTGCCCAGCCAAGCCACACAAGCAAAGAGGGTCAACTCATCGCAAACCTGGCAAACCATACTGCTACTTGACCCAATACACGCAACAAGGCTACATCCTGCTTCAGGGAGCAGACATCTTGCGGCATTTGAAATCGCATGGGACAACTGATCTGACTATTGTGAGACGCGAGGCAGGTGAGGCACAAGCAAGTTTGAGAGAAGGTAATTTAGCAGTGACTCACCACAATGCCTCCCTCCAACACGTCATCTGTAGCCCTAGTTTCTGTTACCCAAAACACGTTTGGGCCAAATATCTGCTCCTTCATCACCCTGACATCGTCTTTGCTGACAGACTCCTCAGGACGCAGCATGCCTAAAAGAGCCTCAAAGTCCTTGCCAAGGTTATCCTCTGTGACTTTGCCTGAAAAAACAAAGCACATATAGGCGTCCTGCAATACATGTGCATGCATGCAACATGATGCATATGTGCATTGACATGTAGAAAACAGCACCTTGTGTCTCAGGAGCCACATCAACATGACATTGCTGCATATCTTGTGCCTTTGCATGCGCATGACCGAAGAACTCGTGTCAATTGCAGCAAGCACTCACCCCAATTGTACGTACCTTGTTCTTTGTCCTGGCTCGCCAGCTGCTTTGCCCTTTCCACAATCCGCGTCTGGCAGAACAACATCAAGATTGTCAGGCATGCGCATTGCTTGTGAAATGTAACCATACCATACTCAGCAATACATGTGACTACCATTTGGTCAGAGAGCTGCCTCTCAACTTCTTTGGACTCCTTGCTTCCACTTTGCTGAGCTAGCTTCCTGCCCAAATCTGCTTGGGCGATGGTTTTGACAACCTCAGGAGAAATGTCCACACTGACTTTGTCAGAGTTCTTTGTGTCCTACAAGCATCAGCACAGTGTCCATTTCCAGATTGCTGCAGAGTCTTGATAAGTTTCTGAGTCTTGATGATGATCTGAAACAACAAGAATGGCTGTGCTGCCTTACATCTGAGCGTTTCGGCTCCTCAGTTTCTTTCTTCTCCTCCTGTACCCCAAGCAAAGCATCCAAGCCTGCTAAGGTTGTTTGTATCCTGCCACCAGATTTGCCAGCACTGCTGCTGTCTTTGGACGTGTTGTGATCATCCTGTGCGCTATTTCTGCAAGGGCAGCGACTGGGTCGCTGGTTGTATCTGCTGTGCTGTCTTTGTTGCTTGCTGAAAGGCTTTGCTGATACAAGTGGCCGCCGTTGCAGCAGGGTAGCATGACCGACATGTGTGCTGCTTGGTTGCTGACATGTGCACGGCCGCATCGTGGACATTTGTGCGTGAGTGAGCTGCGCAAAAAGTTTACGCATGCAAGTCACAACGTCACTATGACGACTCAACAAGCCACCAAATTGCCGCAAGCAGGGCACCTCGCGTTTGAATCACAGCTCCAAAGGGTAGCGGACGTGAAAAAGCTTGCTGCGGTCTGTTCACGGCTGTATATGAGCGCAGGTATGGGATCAATTGATCCACAGCTCCGAAACCGTCACGACTTTTCATTACGCTGCGGCGAGAAGTCAAGCACGGTCAAAGTGTTCAGCAAAGCTCAGTGCATTCAGGCACTTTGCACCTGCAATGCCGGCTTGTACTGACGTCTTTCGGTAGCTGCGCTATGCGGTATGGTACAGAGCCTTAGGCCAGCCTCTTACTGTGTCAGTTGATGGGTGTTAACACCCCGACTGAGACTTTCCAGTTGCGGCGAATTCATTTTGTGCCTGCAAGACGCCCTGACGTCACGCCTGTGCCTACCGGAGTAGATATAATTGTGCTCAACGGTGTCTTACCGGTGTGTTCACTGTTTTCTGGTGCTCAGGACCTGAAAAGTCACCAAGTATTGCCCCAAATAGACGCTCAATTTGCTCACAGGAAGCACAGGACCCAGACATGAAGCCAGGGCCAAGTTCAATATCCAAAAATACAAAGGAGCTGTTCAGGGAGCAGGATGTCAGCCTGCGCTGGAAGACTGTACAGCGCGCGGTATGCTTTCACCTGCTGCCAGGCTACAAAACCTGACAATGCATTGTCAACAATGTGTTGACACTGACAGCAATGAGTGTGTGAGGTTGCAATCGAGTCTATCTGTGGTTGCACTGGAAGTAGTGAGGTTGGGCAGACCTGTTGTGACCTCGAGTGTCTCCTGGCAGTGCGCAGAGACTCCCCTTTGGACTTTGCAGGGTGCTGGTCTGGAGAATCTTGGAAACACTTGTTTCATGAACTCCGTGCTTCAATGCCTTACCCACACCCCTCCGCTAGCCGAGGCAATGCTTGCTGGCAAGCAGCTTGGAAGCAACAAGGTTGCTGACCCTCTGCGGCTCACTCAGCAGCAGGTTATCACCTCCTTGCAGAACAGGCACAAAAACAAGCCGGTCACTCCCATGGCACATGCCAAGACTCTCAAGCTGATCTCAAGAAGGTCAGTCTCTTTATAGGAGCATATTGCTGTTACAGAATCACCATACAAGGTGACTTGCTATGATCATCTTGCCTTCCAACTTGATACCCACCAGCCATGTTGTGCAGCTGCATCAAGCCTGAGGCGACTGTGGGTTTGTCTGTGCAGTTTCCGGTTTGGGCGGCAAGAGGACGCACATGAGTACCTGGTGGCATTGCTGGACGCCATGCATGAGAGCTACCTGAACATGTGCCGGCCCAAGCCTTCGCCAGAGCTGTCACAGACCTCCATGATATACCGCATCTTTGCTGGAAGGATACGCAGTCAGGTCAGTTTTCCCAGCTACACATGTACGCCAGCAGCTGCTGTACATGTGCATAAGTTTATGCTTGCCAGGCTGGATTGTTGCTAAGCTACGCTGGTTGAGTGTAGCACTGCAGGCTTGAATGTTGCTGCAGCACCCATTCCTCAGCTAAGATCAGACATGCTGGGTGTGTCTGGCCTAGCTTCATGCGCATATCACTACTGTTGATTGCTGACGCCAGGGACTTCGCATCAAGTCCAAAAGGTTGCCAGCACTGCTGCGTGAGTCATGTTTATTCCTGGTTGCACAGGTCAAGTGCACCGAGTGTGGGCACGAGTCAAACACATATGACATGTTTCTTGACTTGAGCCTGGAGATCAACAAAGCTAGCTCAGTACTGAAGGCGCTGCAGCGCTTCACCAGCAGTGAACATCTGGATGGGGCAAACAAGTATATCTGCCCAAAGCAGAAGCAGAAAGTGCGGGCTGTCAAGTGCATGACCATTGACCAGGCGCCAGCTGTGCTTGTTGTGCAGCTCAAGCGTTTTGAGTTCAGCATGTTTGGGCACAAGATCAACAAGCAGGTGAGCCTGGTCACAGCAGGCATTGGCGGTGTTGACAATGCATGCATGGCTTTGAACATAGCTAGCACCATCATGTTGCAGAAAGTCTCCTGCACATGGCTGACTGCAAACCTTCACGCCTTGCGTCACACCTAACTCCTGTGAGTGCCTGGCATCATGTAAACAGCTGTAGCTCTGCAGGCACAATATCAACTGCAAGTTTATGCTCCCTGCTGGTAGCACTCCTGCCTGACATCATACTCGTTCGTGCACCTGTCAACTTTTTGGCCACCACAGCGTCGCGCACATGCCTTGCAAGCACGTGACAAGTTGCAATGCACATACAAAACCAATCAAAACGCCCTAGATTGCTGTACATCGTTTGTGCCCAAGGTCTTGCGAGACTGAGACATGCCAAATTGGTTAAATGGCAGGTTGAGTTTGAGACTGAGCTGGATTTGGGTCCCTTCATGTCCAACAGGCGGGGCCCTCCTCAGCCCTACAGCCTGTACGGTGTCTTGGTCCATTCTGGCCACTCGGTGCACTCAGGTCACTACTTTGCCTTTGTCAAGGCACCAAATGGGTTGTGGCACCAACAAGATGACGACCGTGTCAGTCAGGTATGTCACATGGATGTGCCTTCTCCCTTGATGCATGACAATGATGTTTTTCCTGAACCCTGACTGCTTCTACAAATTTCATCATTGTGGAAACCTTGCCTTTTGGTCCTTGCCGGCATTTGCAGAGTGTCCATTGTCTTGATCATACCAAACCCATGTTAATGTTGCCTCAAGTGTGCAAACACAGCACTTGTGAATGGCACGGACAGATCTGTTGAAATGAGTCAGCTGAACTCCAGCAGATGATGCATATGTGCACGTATCGGTTTGCGGTAGGCATGCTTAATGTGAGAAGCTCTGGGCCTTGCACCAACTCAATCAATTAATCAGTCCGGGGTGGGGAGCTAGATGTGACTCATCCGACTTCCTAGCTTGAAAGCACAGATGAATGTGTCTGGCAAGCAAAGGCAGCTGATTGGTGTAAAAAAATTGAAAAGGCGAATGTCCCGCTGATGAAAGGCTGAAACCAAACAAAATAAAAGTGTTGACCTCTGACGACACTGTAAACTGGGCAACCAACCAGGGGGTGTTGTACATCCTCAACAGCTTGCATGGCACAACGACAGCAAATGCGTGACTCTCTGGTGGAGTGGGAACTAACAAGCTGTCAGTCTCAATTCTGAGGGTTATGTGCTCCTAATGTACCTTTGAACAGAGCAAAAGGAGGGGCTGATGGTGGCAATAGACCCAGGTAGCTAGCCATTTGATCAGCGTCAATGGACACATTTTCAATATACAAGCTGACCTTTCTAGTGGAGGAGGGGCAGACTGCACTCAGCCAGTTGTCCCGTGAGATGTCAACAGCAGATGATCTGAGAAAGTGCCCTCAGCTAATTCGTCTTGAAAGTTGTGGTTGTTTAACCAACTAAACATTTGCTGAAACCAGCGTGTCTTGACTGCATCGGCATGTGCAAACGCTTCCTTGACTAGTCTGTCACTTGGTAGCTCAATAAGTCTAGCAACATAGTTGAGTATCATTTTCTGACAAATGAGTGCGCCATTCACCTTTGGCTCAGTAACAAGTACAATCATGCTACAGGTCAGCGAGCGCATGGTGCTTGGCCAGAAGGCCTACATCCTGTTCTACATCAAGAGCCCAACAAACGGTCACAGTATGCCAGCTCAGCCCAAGCCCAGCAAAGCTGCAGCCAATGGTCCTGCTGAGAAGGGTCAAGCAGCACCTCCTAAGGGTCAGCAGGCCTCTCAAGCTGAGGCATCTCACCTACAGCCGCCGCCTGCTAAGCCACAAACCCTTGCCAATGCCAGCAGCATGGCTGACAAAGCTACTGTGAGTGCTAGTGGCAAAGCCAGCAAAGCTGACAAACCCACTGAGCCTGCAAATGGCAAAGCCAGCAAGGCTGACAAGTCCTCTGTGCCTGCAAATGGCAAGGGCAGCAAGTCTGCTGCGCCTGTCTTTGGACCTGCTGAGAGGCCACGCACAGGCCTGGCAGCTGCTGCAGAGCTGCGGGAACAGCTGCTTGCCCCAGTAGCACCCTCAGACAGCATCCTGCAGAAGCAGCAGCAGGCTGCACAAGCACGACCTAAAGCTGATGCTGCCATAGCTGCTGCCAGTGCTGCTGCTGAACTTCCAGCAGCAGCGCTGGCCACACAGCAAGCTCAGGGTGTCAAATCTGACGCTCAGCAGAGGTCAGAGCAACAGCGCCTGCAGGGGGTGCCAAGTATGTCATCTCAGCAGACACAGCAGCGGCCTAGGCACCTGCCCTCACAGATAGCAAAGCCTGTACCAGCAGATAGCAGCCGCACTGATAGTAAAGCGTTAGGCAAAAAGAACTCTGATGTGCTGGGCAACATCAGTACTGACGTTAAAGCATCAGGCAAGAGGAAGTCGGATGTTCTGGGCAGCAGCAATCCAAGGCCCAGCGTGCTCAAGCGCATGAACGCCGAGGCTTTGAGCAGTGCAGCAGATGAGGGTGTTGACCAGTCCAAGAAGAGGAAGAAGTCTGCAAAGGCATCTCCACAGGACGGTCTTGAGTCTGTTGTCAGAGCTGATGCTCCTGACAATGCTACGCAGTCCAGTCAGGCTCCTAAGACTACTGCTGAACAGGGAACACATAGGGAGCCATCTAGCAGTGGACCTGCAGACGAGCATCTCCCCAGGTGCGCACTCAGTACACATCTATTCATGTACATGTTTGTTGTTCACAGAAATCTGGTAGCCAGGGCAAGCACACCCCTGGTGATTGCTGTGATCTCATGTGCATCTGGGCAGGCTGCAATTGTCGTGTATGTTGCATGCAACAGAATCTATTGAGACAGGATGTCATGGGTGCATGGCAGGCAGAGGGATGATGAGGTGCACTGGGCACTGATCATATATGATGCACATGCAAACCGGGCCTAGAAAACCCGACAACTGACCTCTTGCCGATCTGCCCTCTTGCATACCTCCTGATAAGATTGCTGCTATGAGCTGGTAGATGCGATACATAACTAAAGGATCAAGCCTTTTAAGAAGCCACGCATGCACTCGACAGTGTCTTACAAATTGTTGTAACTTTGAGGCGCAACGTGCATCATACTGAGTTACTCCATGCGTTGTGTACACGTGAATTTGAAGCACAGTCATATGGTCTTCATGCATGCCTACACATTTGACACTGCCTTGGCACAGGTTCAGTGTGTTGTGAGCCTTGCACATCATATGAAGTCCTGCATGCGTGCTATACCGTTGGACTAGAACCAATGCCATTCTCAAGATTGCATTGCAAGTGCAGGCAGGACAATCAGGCAACAGGACCAGCTAGTCCTTTGATGGTCAAGGGTAGCCCAGCAAGGCACCCCTCAGCAATTCGCAGCCCTACACGGCGCCAAGCTGCACATGTGCTATTCTTGTCACCACACCATGTAGGTGTTTCTTGCAATTCTATGATCATTCACTGCAGGTGGTAAGTGTTGTGCATTCATGCTCACTACAATTGATGCCCACTACATGTTGAACAAGATGCAAGTAACATGGACAGCATAATGGCAAGTGCACATGTAAGAGCATTGGGGTATCTTGATCAATACTGGATCATTATCACACTTTGTAGGATTCATTGCTAAGTGTGTACGGCACAAGCCCTGTCTCGCCAGGCAGGCTTATGTTGCGCGTCACGACACGGAGTGTGATGTCCCAACTGTTGGAAGTAAGTTGGGACAATGTCATGACAAACCCTCCTAGGTCAAAGTTGAAGGTGCTGTCTTGATGCACTGAATGCATGTTGCAGAGCTGCCATGTAGAAGCTTGCGTCAGATGCAACCAGCTTGAAGCTGGGTGTATGGTCTTTTCATTGTTGTAAGAATTTGCAATCCTGACATGTCTTGCAGGACTTGCAAGGGCGCAGTTGGAACCGGTACAACTTGCACCGAGAGCTCCATCGCTCGCATCAGCTGTCCTCGCCCAGCCATCCTCACTTCCTGCCTCGCCGTTCCTCTTCTGCCTCACCTGAAAAGCCTGCCCTTCAAAGCCCTCACAAGGCTTCATCAGCTCTACATGCAGCTGCTGCAAATGGCGTCAGCCCAATCAAGCAGCAGCAGTCGCACTTAGCCAAAGCTGAGGCTAATGGTGCTGATAATCTGGCTCACAAACCAGCTGTCAAGCGCAAGCTGTTGCACTCAACAGCTGCTGATGACAGTGCTGCCCAGTCCAATTTGCAGCAGCACCAGCAGCCTCCACAGCTGGCCAATGGCAAGCACATGGGCAAACTGAAACACCAGAAGAGCAGGCTTGACTCCCCACAGACTCAAGCTTTGCAAAGCTCAGCAGAGCCAGCCTTGTTGAATGGCAGAAAGCCGGCAAATGGCAGGCTTACAGACAGCATTGCTGGCAATGTCACTCTGACAGAGCCTGCAACTGGAACTGCGCTGAATTTGGAACAGGCCAGGAGCCAACAGCAAGGGCAGCAGCAGCAGCAGCAAGAGGACTTGGCTTTGCAAAGCAATGGTTTCAGGCACTCTGCAGACCACCAGCAGCAACATCAGCAGCAGCAGCAGCTTGTGGATTTGCAGAGCGGTGCTCACCGGCAAGCCAAGCCTGCCAGTGTGAAGGAGTTCTTGCAGGGTGCGCTGCAGGGTCAGCTTGCCCCTTGGGATGACATTGACCCTGACTTGGCCAAGCATGCTGCAGCTTTGAACAGGTGAGCAGCTACAGCAGTTTGCCTGCTGATGCATGCTGTTCAAAGCTTACCATGAGCCTATTCACAGCCAGCTTTGTCCTGTTCACACAGCTGCAACGTCTAGCATATTGTGTTAGCCAGCCTGCTTCAATCTTACTGGTAGTCAACAGAGCACGCGCTGCACAGCGTCTTAATGTCTTTGAGGATCTGTGTTCACAGCAGATTGATGAGTCAGGGCTGTGAACATTCGCAGCACGTTGCTTCTGTTTATTGTGCCACAAGCATCGATCAATCATCAGTACAATTTATAAGACTCAGCTGCTGACAGTCTCAGCATGGTTGGTGCCTTGCCTTACAATGAACTGCATATTGTACACTTCTCCACCTCAAAAACATTGTCGTTACCTAGATGAACTCAGAAAAAGTCTTGTCAAGATAAACTTTCACCATATGTTTTGTGCTAGTCTTGGCACATAAAGCTGCTGCATGGCATTTGCAGGCAGCAAGCGCCCAGAAGGAAGCAAGGGCTTGATGACTGGGATGCTGAGTATGACAAAGGCAGAGTCAAGAAGGTGAAAAGCAAGAGGGGTGGGCCTGACGCATGGCAGCAGGGTACAAATGTGTTTGGCAAGGCTGTCAGACATGGTAGGGGTCGCGGTGGATTCAGGGGAAGGGGTAGCGATAGGGGTGGCAGAGGTAGAAGTAGGGGTGGGCACAGGGGCAGGGGCAGGGGTAGGGGTGGGCAGTCAGGGGGTCGAGGGCGACATTAGGTCTAAGGCTTTAGCCAGTCATCGCGATACTGGTTGCATTGTAACATACATTTCTGCAGTCAGACCTGCAGCAGCAATCTTGCTGTTGAGTGACTTACGTCCCTTTGATGCGCATCTTGCCCTGCTTGTCATCTTGACATCTTGCCCACTGGCAAAACTGTTGGCACTGCTATGCGTATGACTTGTTACCTAGTGAGTTCCAGCGCCGTTTGAGTGTTGACCATCTGCTGCACAGGAAATTTGCCTCAGTAGACTGTAGCTGTGTGAGCAGACAGTACCCAAGCATTGCTCTGCAGCTGCTCTGCCTTCCTCATGAGTTTCAATCATATGACAGTGTGTAGCTAAGTAATATTATGATCAACAATGCAATGGTAACGTTAGCTATAGGAGGGTGGTGTCATTCAAGTTCAGCTCATATGCAGTCTCTGTGTTTTTGCTCTTGCAATGCCACGATGAGCTTGAGGTCCGGCTTGCTGCCACTGAAAGCTCCTCGTCACATCCTGTTGGTGCACAGCATTTTAAATGGACGCAACTACGCCAAGCTCTGTCGCACAATGCAGCCTGACTAGTCTGTATATTTCTGATGTTCTCGCACTGCAGTGTGCATGTAGTTACCAGTCTGATGTGCTCTGCTGAACTTCAAGACTTGAAGTGCAGGCCTGAACATATGATGCAGATGCCTTTCTTCTGCTTCGTTCCTGCAACTGCATGCTGCATTAATGCACAGAGCGAGGCTCCTGCGCTGCGCTGAGTTAAGCTCAGCGGTTTCTTGACAACTTGCAGATAGGCCGTCCAGCGTCCTTGCAGCAAAAGACCGGTCGCTTTTGCATCACACGCTGCTCACGTTGACCCAAGTTTGCTGCTGATTGCCAGCTGTAGCCAAGCAACACACAAACAGACTGAGCTTGCCGCATGTCATTCTCATTCGGCGGATCGTCAAGCGCACAGGTCTGCATCCATGCCTTCGCGTCAACAACTTCTGTTTTGTACACTCAACGCCATCCGCCTATTGATCTCACGAAAACGGGCTTCCATGCTCTGGTTACTTGGCAGAATGTGCTTTATATCCTTGACACAAGGCAGCTGGTCTTGGTGCAGAGCTCCGGATTTAATTTTGGTCCTAGCCCGTCACCAGCAGCTGGCTTTGGTGGCTTTGGTGCATCTTCAGCAGCAACTCCAGCATTTGGTGCGAAAACATGGACAATTTTTTGCTCTTGGCAGCACCATTGCAATGCAAGTAATGCAATCATGGTCTGTTAATTGCATCAGGTGGTGCCGCCAGCAGTCCAGGCATCTTTGGAGCAAGCTCTGCTAGCAACACATTTGGTGCCTCCTCTGGTGGTTTTGCTTTTGGGCAGTCCGGCACACCTGTCTTTGGATCTAGTACGCCAGGCTTTTCAGGGTAGGTTTGCCAAGTCCTTTAGCAAAAGCATTCCAAAAGTTGGACATGATTTCGTGCAGAGCAGCTGTAGGCACAGCATACACAGGCAGCAGTCATTGACTCTATACATGCTTCACATAGTTGCAATGTCAATCAACTCAGTGTTTGACCATATCTCTGCGTTGTGTCCACCCAACAACAAGCAAGGTGACGCATCATGTCCTGTTCAGGTCCTGAATGCTCCAATATGTACCTAGCTGAGCCTGCCCAGCCTGTCTAGCATGTGTTATGAATGAGTCATGTCCTGTGTCGCTGCCTGCAGATTCTCCATACCTGCTCAGCCATTTGGCGCAACACAACAGCCTCAGCAGCAGAACCAACAGCAGCTCAGCTTGTTTGGCACATCGCAGCAGCCTCAGCAAGGCACTCAGCAGCAAGGCAACCTATTCGGTGCACCTCAGGGGCAGCAGCAAGCATCATACAATGCAGCCCAGCTCACAGCTGGTGTCGCACCTGCCTCTCAGGAGATTGCAGCCATCAGCCGCGCCTTTGACAAGAACAGCAATGAACACCGTTTCCGGCATCTGTTCTTGAACGTGGTGGATAATCCACAGAGATATGGCTGTCCCAAAGGTGAGCTTCTGGGTCACAACTTATCATGAGCTCCGCTAAATGCATCACAGGCCCAGCATCATATGCATGCCATCAGCAGGGCATGCTCATGCATGACTGCATGCAATAGAGTAATAAACCAGAAGTCTAATATAGGGGCATGAACAGCACCAAGCAGCCGTCTGTAGTGTGGAGCTAACGGCTCTGTGATGAGAAAGCCAAGCTGACTCAGCTAATATTTTTGTGCTAGAGTTCAGGAGCTTGTCAGCACAGGCCAGCGTAAGAACTCAAGACCACCTGAGCAAAGCTGCTATACAACCTGCAGCCCAGAATCTGTCTATGCTGTTTTGTTAGATATCGTTTTGCTGTTGGCAGGCATTGGTGACTTGGATTGGCGGGAAGCCATCAACAGGGCAGGTGGAGTGAACAATGCCAACAGGCTGTGGCCAGTTGCTGTCAGTGGTTTCGATGAGCTACTAAAGCGTAAAAATGCACAGGTCTGCAGCTTACTGACAGTCCAACATGCATGTTGGCAGACTCTGTTTTATGCAGTGGACAGTTCCTGGCATTGCACATTGAGACCTCCTGTGAACAGTATTGTGCATGTCTGCCACTCCTCAGGACTCTGTCAAAATGTTATGACCACAGCCCGTTCATGTAGATATCAATGCGCAAAGCAAAGTGTTGCCTTGTTCATGTTGTATTGTCCTTGATGCAACAGCCTTGATTAATTTGTGTTCAAACGCAGGATGAGGTCTTGAAACAGCACACAGACAGGCTGGAGAATGCTGTCAATATGGCACGTGCTTTGCAGCGCAGTGAGGAAACCTTGCTGAAAGACAGAATAGCAGCGGTGAGCCTGTACTGCACTTTGCAAATGCCACAATGCAGCTCACATCACACCCATATTCAGCTTTGCACACCTGCCTGCTTATGCGGGGCTAATGCTTGCTAACTTCTGGATTCTGATAACTATGTTGCCTGAATAAGGTGTGCTGCAGTTTCTCTTTTAACCTGCTTGATCACATCTGAGATCTGCTCGCACTGAGTCGAGCACATGGTGCTGTATAGGTGAAAAGGAATCATGCCAACTTGAGTGACCAGCTGCTGCACATCATGCGTGCTCTAGATGTTTTGGAGGGGCAATTTGCTGTCGCTAGTCATCAGCACAACAGCAAAACATACCAGACACATGAAGCTTTGTCTCATGACCTTAATCTGGTGGAAGCTAGTCTGGCGCCAAACTCTGCAGGTCAGTCACTCTACCTATCCTCCTTTTGCACGGCTTACATGCACACAGCCAATTTGTTCTTCAATGCAAAAGCATCAAAGTCAGTGTTGATTGTGTTTCATGAGCACGTTCTGTCTGTTTAGCTGCATGCTGTAGATATCCTGGAGGGGCGCCGCTGTACTCTGTATATGACAGCTGGTCTGCTGCTAATGCTCCTCACTGTTTCTCATGTGATGCAGTTGGCTTGCTAAGTAGAGCAGAGGCCTTGTCAGCAGCAGCAGCAATGCAAGGGGATGTCCCTGCTCAGAGCAAGTCACAAGCACTGTCCCAGGACGACATCAGCAACGTCCAGCAGTTGTTGTTACAGAATACAAAAGTACTGGCAAATCTGCAAGAAGTGCTGCGCAAAGACAACAGAGACATTGCTATCATGACCAATGCTCAGCAAGATGACAGCCTGGCCCTCATGGTGACATGACATGTTGTCTAATACAACTGCAACTGTTTTGACCTATGATCTGATGAGCTGCCGTATGTACTGGCAGTAAGACGCGGAAGGATTCGTTGGCTGAGGCAAATAGTATGATCTGTGTTGGTACACAAGGATACATTGAACCGGCAGCACCTGACGACACCTTGACTCAGCTCAACCTGATTGTGTTCCAACCATATGATACAGAAAGGACTTGAAATGGTCGTCAGCGTACAGACTTATATATATATCATGTATATCAGGTGTCATGTCCGTGTTGTCCCTTATTTGAAGCAATGCATGCCATCAGTCATAATCAATCAGACTTCAGGCGCTAGCAATGCAGCCAAAGTCAGTCCATTGGCAGCATCAGCAGAAGGACCTGCCCATTCTGATCCCACAGACTTGCTGCAACTCTTCCTCTGTGTTGCAATTGTATCCAGCCACGTATGCCTGGCCGAGCCTCCCTGAATCAGCCACCAAATCAGCAGTGTGTTGCAGACACTGCAATCAGTGTTGTCATGTTTTTTTTTTCAAGACTGTGCATGGTGTATGCTGCAATATCATGCAAGCACTGTCTTCATGCCCACACTGTGAGCAAAAAAGAAAAGTCTACGCCGTTAAGCGGCATAACAGGACCAATTGTGAGCAGAAGCAGCCTGAAACACGCTGCAACACTCATGCTGTAATTGTGCACAGTATATGCTAGGGCATGTACTTGATAGCTGACCTGCTAAGCTGAACCCCTCATCTCCCCATTCCAGTGCGTCATCAGCTTTGCCTCCATCAGAATCATCCTGCACCAAGCAGAAGTTTCAGCATGACTGCCAACAAATGCATGATGCCAGCAGCTGATGATGCTGGTGCAGTTGCAGCATGCGTATGAGATGCAAACAAGCTGCCCTAGCCTTGTGCATCAGTGTCAGCGACAGCAGCAGCCACAGATACTATCAACTTTGTAACAGATTGCTGCGGCCCTGTTGATATGCATTGACTGCGGCATTCGTGAATGTCTGCAGACACTCCTTTGCCCAAGATACCTTTGTGCATGCCATGAAAGGTGATGGGTTGGCCTCTTTGAGTATCAGCTTTTGAATGAGCATAGCAGTATCTGCGGCGTACGTACCTCCCAAGTGGCATCTAGTTGATCAAAGCACATGCCACTGATAGGACAGACTGGCATGCCGTTCGCTGTGTCCATCACGCGCTCCTTACACCACTCATCGCAGACATGCTCTCGCCCGCAGTTCTCACACAAGTATACATTGTCAAGGATGTTGACAAAAGCACATCTCCCTGTGCATGTATGGTCTGGATCAGGGGTTTCTGTGAAGCCGTGCTCCACGCGCCATTGAGCCACAGGGCTGTGATTGTGCCTGGTAGCAGCAGGACCAGCAGACTGACCAGCATGCTCTCTGCCCAATGCCAATGATCGCTTTGAGACTGCCATCTGCATTCAGCAAACCATTCAGCTGGATGACATTTGCACACATGTCTTTGAATGACATGTGTGCCATTGCACATGCTGTATGGTCAGCAGTCTCCAACAAATTCAATCAGACTTGTATAATGATGCGTCAGAAAAGGCAGTGTCACAGCTACGTGTTCAGCATCATCAAGGCTCAAGGTGGTCAATGTGGCGCGTATGAATTTTACACGGAAAGATGCGCACTATAGGAGCAGGTGCGGTCTAAGTGGGAAGCAGAGAGGTTGTGCATGCAAGCCACCTCTCTGTACAAAGGCTGCAAGGGCTCAGGTACACCGCTCAGCACTTCTGATATCTCCATTCCATCCTTGGTCATGTAAGCAGCCTGCAGCATACTCACCCCTTTTACCTCAATCACAAGGTGTTGGGTGTACAGCTCCTCTATGCATGGCATGCATTTGCAGCCCAAGGACTCAGGGTCAACAAAAGAGCAGACTGTATGTGCATTGGGGAAAGGTACAACAATATTGTTACTTGCAGAAGTGAGGCTCAATTCATGAAGAGTGTGATTTTGCTCACCTTCCAAGAGGATGTCATGGCGGGTATAGTGTCAACCCACCTGCATCCAGGGCAATTAACAGCGTCACAAAGCTTTGCTTGTGCAATGTGCTCACTTCAAGAGACAGTCAGCAGCCCTGTAAAGAAAGGTGTGTGCGCAAGACATCGATGGACGTGCGTCCTAGGTGTCAAACGTGACGAGCACAGCCTGTGAGATGCATAGGGCATGCAACAAGGGGCAGTCAGAGCAAGACAGGCAGCGTAAGCCAAACAGGCCACCAATCAGCAAGGGTTGAAATCCTGAGGCAGCAGCTGACTGGCTGAGGGCGCCCTGTAACACCTGCTCGCTCTGACCTCATCCCTTGCTGCTCAGGAGATGTGTACCAGAGCCCATGCCGAGCTGCACAGCGGCCAGCAATATTGCAGCAGGCAGCATCAAGCAGAGACCTTATCAGCCACTTGAAGTGTGGCTGATAAGGCAAGATACGCAAGGCAGTTGACTGTACCCAATGTCAAATGCAATTCCACAAGCATGTGCTTTCAGACAAGCCGATGGTTGGGGTCAAATTTGCAGGTACCATCCTGATGTCAAAGCTAGCTTTGCGCGATTTGACTGGCCTACCTGGCGCAGTAGAGGCGTTTCCACAATTCATCTTGTGAGCTGATTGAGGCCAGGTAGCGACAGGCTTGGGCAGAAGTTGCTAAGTCCTCAGCCGAAAGAAAGCCAAACAATCTCAAAACAACTTCGGGCGGTAGCTGCCCCAGAATGCCTGTATGCCTGATCCAGCTGCTCTCTGACAAGTCCGGGGTTCTAGGCGCCTCCTGTCTCTGCCGCTTTGGGGCTGGAAGCACCAGATCACTTTCTGCCTGAAAGGAGGGCAAACATCTGTTAGCACCAAAGCTACCTGAACTGCTTGTCAGGCGCGTTTTTTTGTTGACCTGTTCACTGCTGCGCTCTAGATCTGCAAGAAACTCTGCCTCAAAGTCTTCTCGGCTTTGATGGGACGACTCAGCGTCTGCTCGACTTGCGGAAGTTTCTGCGTGTTCCGACATGGCAAGAGCTTGTCCTGGGTTGCTACACAAAGCCGTAAATTACGGAGTGCATCAATATACGGCGCGGCGCTCAAGCCCAGAGTAAGGCCAAGCCATGGCCAAGCAAACCGTTGGTTTCGGAGCCCTTGTCCATCAGCAACTTGCTTCAGCTCAGTGCAGACTGCAAGCAAAGTCTGCATGATGCTGCAGGCTGCTCGACAGGACAGATCACCCTTCACGATACGACACTCTGATTTTCAGACCCGTGTCTGTCTATGTTGATTGATATCTGCCAAGCAAGAGTGGTGTACAACAGAGGTGCACTTAGGCATAACAACAGTTGAGACTTCATGAATTCAGTGTGAGTTTACCAGCTTATTTTGAACTTGCTGCGTAGTGACTTAGCAGTCGAAACAGCCATGAACAGGTCGTTCTACACGGCACCTCTTCAGCGGACCGAGCAACAAGACTCAGGCTGCTTACAGTCCACTGACGTTGCAGTGAGATTGCCTTTGTGACATTGTCTGATAGTTTACAGGTTGGTGATGGTAAGCCAGGGCTGAGCATGTTGGCATGCAGCATTTACCAAAGCTAATGCAAGTGACTGCTGCATGACTTTCAAAATTGCTTTGAAAAAGGGGCAGCTGTGAACCTCACTGCACACACAGCATGCTTCAGCAGCTCATGCATGCAGCGTAAGCTGTTCAACCTGACACATAAATCCTTGTAAACATGCATTATGATCTGCAAGTTCAGGAGCAGCTTATTTGAGCAATGCTGAGCTGTCATATTTGTCTTCTTGTACGCCAAAGCCAGTGTATGTCTGCCAAAAAAGGCGCCAAAAATAAGCGCTGGAAAAGTTGCTGCATGCCTTCAGCCTGAAAAGTCTAAATTCAAGCACAACAGACGAAGGCACTTGTTGCATAACAAGGTCTGACTCAGATTTTGCATGGGCCGACAAGGTGGGCTTGTCTCAATTTGCAAGCTATCAGAGGCAGCGATCACAAAGCCATTGAGGTGTGACATACAAAGCACAATTTCTGCTGCACACACTGAGCTGCAAATGTCTGCTGCAGCAATTTGGGCGCCTTTTACTGGCCTGTAGAGCGTTCCCATCCTGTCTGTTGCATCAGAGCTCATGCTGTGAGCCTACTGCAAACTGAAGCAAGCCCATGTCGCTGCATCGCTCTGTCATTGTCACTGCCACCTTGTGCTCGTTCTCCAGATGCTCCTTCAGCTGCAAGGACAAGTAGGCGTCCCTGTTTGTGTGCCTGTGTGACTCTGTCAGGAGCTGCAGGTCAACACAGCGCTGTGTATCAACTTCCTGCTTGTAGATGTTCATCAGTGCACTGCAAGGTTGCAGGTAATGCATGCAGTGCCTCAAACATATGTCTAGCTGGAGAGTATGACAGCAGGTGACAACAGCTAGCACACAAGCACAACACACATTTCTGCATGCAGCATGCATTGGGCACTCACACAGGGCGTGCGTTGGCAGACACAAGCAACGCTGCCTGAGCAATATTCCTATAGCTGTTTGCAAGAAAAGAATGAATTGTGGCAGCAGAAGCAAAGACAGTTGCAGCGGGTCATGCGCCTACATGTCATGACTGCAACATCTCATGGCATGTTACGGACAGCACATCATCTTAAGATGCTGCACAATCGTTGCACTGAGTCACAGACAGCTCACCTCAAGCTGCACCTTACGATGCTTTGCAAAGTTGTCGAACACATCGACAGGGTGATCCACATACTTCTTGCCCAAAGCTTCTGTCGAATCATCGCTCAGATCATACTGCATAGGACAGCGTAGCTCAGCATGACAGTAAGAGTATACAACAATGCATAAGCTGGCATGAGGCAACTCCCCATCACAACCGCCAGAGCAAGTTTGCAGCCTGCTGCAATGTCACAAAGGCATGGCTGGGGAGTTTGCTAAGTGTCCGACATGGCCATGAATTTTCCTGGCTGCTGGCAAGTCTCAGCTTTGCAGCTACGCCCTGCATGCAGAATCAGTATGCTCTGTATGCTGCAGCGGGCTTTGATGGCATATTGCAAAGAACGCAAGACAGAGCATATACTTGGCCAAAACACCTGGAAACCTTCAGTGTCGCAACCCATGACTACAGCTGCAAGACATCCCATGACTACAGGTGCAAGACATTCCTTGACTACAGCTGGTTACCAAGAAGATTGTCCCTTCATTGGAGTGTCCTTACTGAGAGGTGCCATTCCCGTCAGAACAAAGTGCTTGGTTCCCAGTTGCATTGTCATTACAAGGGGGATGTCCTTACATCGACTGTCCTGACAATGAGAAGTCATGGTGTAAGGCAACAGGCTTACCGTGAGTGGCAGAGCCCAAAGCCTGGTGTTGGCTCTCTGCACTGCATCTGAAGCAGACTTGAAAGCTGACTCTGCCAACTTGCTCTCCTTCTTTGTGTCTGACTTGTGCACTCGCCTGATTCGGCGTGAGCGCTCTGCAGACACACAGGTGTGTTGTGGCATGCTTTGTGTGAGGGCATATGCTATGTCAAAGCCAGTACTGCAACTGCATGCAGAACACCTGCATGACTCACCTGCATGTTGTCAAACCAGACGCAGAGCTGTTGACAGGTTGGGAGCCACAAGCGTGAAAGAGACAGTGTACCACATGTAGGTATGCACCACTACAGACTGATCAAATTTGTTTTGCAGCACGATTGTACAGCAAGCACAGTGGCATGGCAACTGTCTAAACCATGAACAGAACAGTGAAGAGTCAAAACGAAGATCAGAGCAAAAACGAAGATCAGAGCAGTGAACAGTCGAAACAAAGAACACAACAGTGGACGGTCAACACATAGAGCAGATTCAAAAGCATCTCACCTGCCTCAGCCTTGAGTCGCAGCTGCTCAGCAGCTTGACGCAGCTGCTCTGCCAGATCAAAGTAGTAGTGGGCAAGCCGCATGAGGGCATCCACATACGCCTCCATCTTGGCAGCAAAGGCATCTGAGAGCTGAAGCAGCTGTTTCCAGCTGGCATTGTCAATCTTGAACGCTTTCCCCTTAGCCTCCAGATAGTTGCGCTCTGCCTTCAAAGCCTCCCATTGTGATGAATGCTGCTCATCGGACAGCCGCCTTGGTGTGATGATGATAACCCACACTCCAGGGTTTTCTGGGTACTGCTCAATCCGACCAGTGAAGCCCATTTCCTCAAGCAGCTCCTTCACAGCTGGCTGCAGGACTGCCTGAACGGGGCTGTGACCCCCATAGCTGGCTATGGGGGTGCAGTGCTAATCTGTACACCAGCAATGCATGCTTCAGTCTCCACCTGCCTGTACTGTACATACTACAACGCCCGTAAGAGCCTTTGATCTGATGGCAGCTTGGTGACGATATCCTCCTGCTGAAATACTGCCGGCCCTTGCTCGTTGCATGTAAAGGCTCATGCACAATAAGCATACATGACCATGTTTCTGCAATAGCTAGATTGCAGCTTGTTGAGCTGGGCAACAGTCATCAACAGAGTTATTGTCGCAACAGCAACAGCACCAACAGCTTAAGGTGGTGCATGCTGCTGAGGTCATCAACTCGCATGGTGACACTCTGCTCGGGCATCTAGCAAGAGCTCAAACAGTAAGCTGCTGACGTACAGAGCAAGCGGCAATGGTGATGCTGTGACCCAGAGGCAATGGCTCAGTACACAAACTTGTTGCATGCGCTCTGAAGGGCACAGACCAACTCACCAGCAACACATGATCACCCAAGTAGCTGATTTCTAGCAGGTCATTTGCGGCGTCCCAGACCTGATTCAAGGCTGGTTCCAACCCCAGTCCATGCAGCTCCAACTGCAGCAATGCAAAGAGCAAAAGAGGTCAGAGAGGCATATGACGATGCAAGCCGTTGCATGTTGCACTTGATCAGCAATGACTGACCATAGCAAATGCACAAGTAGCCGGCCACAACAGCAAGACAATGGACCAAGGAAACCAGTCAGAGGATCATCGACCAACCAACAAACACATCACGCAAGTTAGTCAATTGAGCAAGCTCGCAATTGCACCATATCTTGCCCAACTGCCTGCGTCACTTGATAGCACAATTGCACAATACTTGATAGGAGTATGTCATACGCAATACGTGACATGCACAAAATGCGGGTTTGTATCAAGAAACTCTGAATGACACCGAGGGTATGGTGCATAAGAAAGCCTCATTGACATAATCTGACATGCATTTGTCTGTCCACTGCATCTGCAATGGCGAGTTGTGGAGCAATGGTATTCATTTTCTTTCATTCAGCAAAACGCATGCTAGACAGGCTCAACAGGCCCAGTAGTGGAGCAATTTGCATGAAGCAAAGCATCGTAAAGCTTGCCCAGATGTATGCAAGTCAGTCAAGCAAGCAAAATCGCCAAAGGCTGAAATGCAGCTGCACCCAATGTTGCAAATTGCTGTGGTTTGCAGAATGTCTCATTGCGATAATTGTACATGCCCCACGGTGTCACAACACATCAGGCAGATACTATAGCAGACAAGCAGAGCAAGTTCATTCAATTCTGCTAGTGCATGCATTGATGCTTCTTGCAAACACCTTGCTGGCCACCTTACAGTGCAGTGGCGCTTACCACAACAATATTGCTGAAGCGCCCCGCCCCTGGAGCCTCACACAGGTCTTGCTGCTGTGAGTTTCGGGCTGTCAGAAACCAGAAATCACACTGGTTCCAGGACACCTTCTTCAAGTTCTCATTGCCTGCAGCAACACACCACCTTGATTGAGCAAAAGGTTGCAGCTGTCAGCACAGAAATGGTCATGCGACATGCAACCTGAAAGTCCGAAGCTATACCTATACCCAAGGGCTTGAGCAGATGATGTACAGGATTTTGTTGTGGAACAAAAATCAGCCTTGACCCTGTTGACAATAGCTGAACAACATGCCCGTTGATGTTGCATTGCCAAATGTACAGCGCATTAGCTCACAGGAGAACAGACCGGTTGAGTCTCACTTGGCAAAGAAACCAGACACAACAAGCTGACGAACATAAAAGAAATGTCTTGGAAATGCCTGAAGTTGCTAAGACCCTCACCCTGTCGCTTAGCAGTCCGAGCACGTCCTCGCCAGACCTTGGCCATCCCAATTGCAAAGTCTGTAAAACTGCAGCAGGTGTCCTTGAGCTGGATAAGAAAGGCATGATTTCGCGGCCTTGCACTGCTGATGTCCTCCCAGCTGTTGATGACCTGTTCCTCAAGCTGCTCACGCAAGCTGGGCTGCTTGGGCAGGCTTGAAGCTGTCTGATGACATGACTGCTGAGGCACATTTTGAGCATTTTCTGGCTGTGGGTTCTGTACCTGGTAAGATTTTGGCTGCACTGTGTGCCGCCTTGAGATCTTTTGCACAGTGCGCAACTTCTGCTGTTGCTGCAGTAGCTGTGTTGAAAAAATCATACGGGCGCCATTGCTAGGTGCACTCACCTGCGCCGACACAGGGAAGCTAAACAATTACAGTCTTAGCTACACAGCAAAAGTCTCAGTCTGCTGAACAGTGCAGAGTTGACAGCACAATAGCCAACTCTGCAGCCAAACTTGTGTAAATAAGACGTCTGCGTCGGCATGATGCCTGGTGCTGGACTTGATGCCAAAATGATCCATCAGTTCCCAGACAATTGGCAAGGATTGCACAAGAACTCCATTCACACTGTCTCAGCAACAGCCTATATATGGCAAAACTGCATGCAATCTGAACGACAAGTAGTTGATGATAAGGGTAGTCACTGTGCATGAACATGCTGACAGACTGACAGTTTGTGCAGCTGCAAAGCGACAGCTATGCTTGGTGCTTGCGTGTTGATGACTGCTGATTGATGCCGCTGTTCACCTTTGTGCAAGCTGGCAATCTGGGTGAAGGAAAAAGCTTACCTTGCATGGGTCCAACTGCAACGGCGCCTGATTTGGCAATGTCTGTGGTGAACTTGGATTCTTGGTAGTTCTCGTTTCACTGATGTCATCATGTGCATTTGGCGAGCTATGATGTGAGCTGCTCTTGTCGTACTTAATCTCAGGGGACTGCACATATGCAGCTTGTCCAGCAAGCTTGGGCTCCTGCAACACATAACTCAAAAGCAGTTGTTTCATGGTAGGTTTCCAGGTATGCATACGCTGCAAATGCAGGCTGATGCTGTGAAGGTGATGCTGAGTTGCTTTGCACAGCATTGACAGTTGACAAAGATGCGCTTCAAGCGCCCCCTTTTTCATTCTTATTGTACATGCATCACATGGTATGCACACTATACTGTGTGATCAGAGTTGCACAGCATGCAATTGCTGTGCTTCTGGGAACCCCTCTCACGCATAATGCAGCTTGCAAGCCCAAGTTAGGCAGTGATTCGCAGCTGAGCTACCTCATCAATGTCCAGTAGGCGTGAGAGGAACTGAACTGCGTGAGCGCCTTTGCTGACTGAAGCGCGATTGTTTGGCTTGGGGTTCTCATGCCACAGACTAACACCAAGCCGGGGCTCAGGTGAAGCTAGGCTGAGCCGCCTTGAACCGTCATGCCCAGCGTATCCTGCCCTTGACTGACAAGTGCGCATCATTGAAGAAGGGGATCTAGTTAAGGCTGGCTGTGCTGTTGCTGTAGAAGCACTGATAACACCCTACAAAGCACTTAAGCAATGTGAATGAGCAGGGTAAGTTTGTTTGAAACGACATCAAGGCCCTGCTAAGCGCTCAGTGCTATCGGATCCGATCACAACCAGTGATACATTGGACATGGTAATCTGTGTACTTGCCTGCAGCTGCCAACAACTTGGCAGCTGGCGTACAGTAGCCAGAACCAGCAGCAACACAACAAAAATCACATGTGAGTCTTTGCATGCGCTTGCTATTGCTGTGGTCCAAGCTCACACGCATCCATTCAAGTTTATGTGCTGCAGCTGGTGGGCTTGCAAGGCTGATGGACAACTGGGACAGCTTTCATAGCATGCAGTTCGCAGGCGCCTTGCTGGCACATGGTCATTCATTGGAGCATTGACAACATGACTGATTCCACAATGGCGGCAAGCTTTGCCATTTCGTGGTGTACAAGCTGGCAGACATACTGCCGGATGCAGTGGTGGTCAGGCAGTGCTTTGACTGTGGTGATGTTGGGCAGGCAGCCTCAGGCCTGGTGTGCAGTTGTTTGCTCCTGGGACTGCGCCTTGCAAATTATTCAAGCAAAGGCCGTTGACAGTGTGGGTCTAAGTAATTGCCTGCTCAGAAATGACTGCGCAGAGCAGTTTGTACTGCAGGGTGTGGTGATGGTGTGTTGAGTAGGCCAATGCTGGGCAGGACTCCCTTTTCCTGTCTGTTGAGCACAAGGCAGGCTGTTGAGCACAAGGCAGGCAAGGTCTGGCAGGGTAAAAGAAGATAGGACATCAATGAATTTGTAAAAGCCAAAATGCGCATGTTACATTCAACGGTCAACTTGCACCAGGTCCAGCATGTGAATACGATTTTGGTAAGCTGACTTCAGAGCACATGAAGGGTTACATAGAAATGTCTCACATGCGTTTGACAAACAGGCCTAGAGTAGACATCACCCTGACCTTGACACCCTGTGCTCCATCTGGTGCTGTTGAGCAGATGCCTTTGCCAGAAGAGGTTCCTGTGCAATTTGCTTGCTGCCTTTGATGCAGGTCAGCAGCAGGCTGGCTAGACAGCTCAAAGCCTGGTGGACCCTTTTGCTGGTCTTGGGCACGGTGAGCAAGGTGTGACGGCTCCTGTACCTGCACTCACATATATCGACATGTTCATGTCACGCTGCCAGAAACAGCCAACAGCACCAAGTCTAGACACCATGCAATGCCTCTGACTCACTACAATCCTTGCACATGCCCATGACCCATCACAACTGGCGCAAAAGGCAGGGTACTGCAACGACACCAACATGCAAGTCAATCCTGCATGCATAGAGGCAGACATTGTAAGGGCAGCAGGCTGTCAGGAGCGGCATAGTGCAGGCCTAAGACGATTGTACTACACAGCAGAACACAGATGATCATTTTTGTCACAGCCAAAACTGCACAACTGCTGCTGCAGGCATGCAGGTATCTTCTTGACAGTGACAGCGTGTTTACTCCCACTAGACAATCAAGCATACTTGAAACAAGTGAGGTGGATTCACTCAGATGCAGAATGCGCAAATCTAGGGCACCTGCTGAGCCAGCTCTGCTGCAGGGTCCCCTGCGTCTGCATCAGAGTCTGATAGAGGATCATCCTCCCAGCTCAACTGGTGGTCTGACACAAGCACTCGGCTGCTCGGCTTCACAGGTGATGGTGGCATCTGCACCAGGATTTTCACACGTCAGAAGTTGTCACAAGGCACTGCAAGATAGTTTTATCTGATACTTCGCCTGAAAGGCTTTGTCTTGTGTCATGCAAAGGCCTCAAGGGTATGGACACAGGAACACTGGTAGGCGCGCATGCCAGTAGGAGCCCGACAGGAAGCTGGAGCTTGCCTTGAAAAGACAGATACAAACAACTATTGACTGACCGACCGACAGACAGACAGACAGACAGGCAGACAGACAGGCAGACAGACAGACAGACAGACAGACAGACAGACAGACAGCCAGCCAGCCAGCCAGCCAGCCAGCCAGCCGAGCAAGCGCAGATCTGCCTAGTCTTGCCATGTTGTACCTTGTTGGCATCAGCAGCCCCAACTGATGCCAGCAGAAAGCTGCCCCCTGCTGATCTCCTCTGTTATATTGCCTGAGAATGATGAATTGGGGTGCTCAGCTCCTGGCCACACCCTGCCTTTTGGTGCAACCTTGAATGGAAACTTTGCCCTGCTTTGCTCTACAAAGCAAAAGATCTTCAACATGGTGAACATCTGTTCTTGCAGCAGGAGACATGGGTTGCTGACTGCATTGCACAGAAAGCAGGGCTAGCAGAGCAGTATGTAACTTCAGTACCTGAATTGCCCCCCTTACTGCTTCAAGTATGGCATAATGATCATGTGTGTGCAGCTTGCAAGGTGACCACATGAGCCTTGGCAGTGTAACAAGTACATGTAACATTGATGTCGTGATGTTGATTGAAGCACTGGATGTCATGCTGTGCGAGCATGTGCAATCATGATTCAGCTTGCAGCAACAAGTGCCACAAACATGCTGATGCTCATGCAAGCTGTGCGCATTGTGCTAACACATGGGACCTCACACTCATGCCCATGCCAAATCAACAGCAACTGCAAATCTTGTCAGCAGCCTCACACAAAGGAGTTCTGCCTACAACGCTGCTCAACTTTGCATGCGTGACGACTGTAGTGCAGCTTTTGAACTTGCACTTTCGATTGACATCACGTCCACCAATTTCAGGGAGAGACCTATGTTTCTTCCATGACATTTTCATGTACAATGCATAAATCAAGATACCTGCAAGGTCAAATGAGGGCCTCTGCGAGCTGTGATGAGAGCCTCTTGAGTGAATTGATGCTGCTGCGCATCTGAGTGCCTGCCAGACCAACCGTAAACATTTTGATGATCGACGTGCTGACCAGCAGGCAGTCCTCTTGACCTCATCTGCACCTGCCCATGCAAAGCCTGCTGATGACTCTACAATCAGTGTACAAGCAGCCTCAGTCAGGGATGCACAGGAATGCACAATCCTGATGCCGACTGGGTTCTGTATAGCTGTTGCACACAAGATACATGCAACATGCTCAGCAGCATTTGCTTGCGCACAACCTCAACCTCACAACAACGCAAAGCTTGTCAGAAGCACAATGCAGGATACTTGCCAACAAGCATCAACAGCCATAGACATGCCAGTGTTCAGCAAAGTATGGATCGAATTTGGGATGGCAGTCAGAACTCCGCACAATGAACAATCTGTTCAACCAGGAGACCTTGGAGACATTTCAAATGCTGCTACAGTGCAGGGGTGCATCTCAGACACTGTGTCGCACAACTCTCATGATACTCATAAAAGCGCATTACAAATCAGTGTGTGATGACCAGATCAGCAAGTCAGGCAACTGCCCATTATGATATTGACACACCTCAGGCAGCATGGGTAAGCGCCCTCCAAGGAATGGCTGGGAAAAGCCGTCAGACATGGGTGAATGGTGAAGCTGGGGCCAGCCCTGATGAGGTAGTAGAGCCGAGGTGGGTTCGAAAGGCAGGCCAGGAAAATCCAATGCCTGCAGTCAAAAGCATGTTACCAAAAGCATGTTGTCATCACATCCAGATGCAGGCAAAACATCGCTGCAGACATCGTAGCAGACCTTGCATGAATACTGCCAGCTGCTCCTTCACGCGTCACATTGCACCCAAAAAGGTAATGAATTAGAGGTGTGACAACACTATGGAAATAAGAAATCAGCACATTTGTATGTAGCATACCTGCTTTGACAAGAGTGTTTCACAGCCTGCAAACTAAGGGGTCGAGATGCAATACTGTTGCAAGCTGGCAAGGAACATATCACATATCAAACATTTGCAGGGACCTGTACCGCAAAGCATGCATGCTGTACACAACGCAGCTGTCTTTAGCATCATGCGACGAGCCAAAACAACATGGTGCTTACCGTGAAGCCAGCATAAAAACGCTCAGCAGGTAGTTGACGCAGATCGAAACTGGAGTAAAATCCAGTAGATGGCAGGCCCTCATATTGGTGAGCGTAGCTGAGCTCAGGCATCACCAGCTGCTGAGCAGAATGAGGCATGGACTTGGGCCTAAGGTAGTCAACCGTCTGCAGTCGAGAGGACGCAGTTTCTATTGTTACCAAGCAGCAGCACAGTTACACACTAGTGGACATTGTCATGCCATGACAAGCTCAGCACAATCGAATGTGAGTTTAGAACTGGCAATTTCGAATGGCCCTGCACATGCACTTCCTACTGCGCAACCACTAGGTGCATGCAGCACAGCATACCTTGGTCCTCTTCTGCTGAGGCTGTTTAGCTATGTGTGACCTTGCATCTCGCTTCTGCCCCACGAAAGCTTCTTCCTGAACATAGCACACTAGGTGTCAGCCTTGTTGGGCTTTTGATATCAGCTTGCAGTTGCAGCTCTCTAGTGTTTTCCCCAGGCCAGCACAGCAGTGAGCCGTGCTGCTGCATATGCCAGCACAACTGACTACAAGCTTGCATGCCTTGCCGTGCACTCGTTACCAGCACCACTCTCCACACATGTGCAACTCACACATCTGCAACTGCAAAGAGCGAAAACAAGCGGCAACTCGCTTTTGTAAGACCAAGTTAACAACAGGCGCAAACCTGTGTGTTCTGAAGGACCTTGTTGGCTGCAGACCCCGACATCACCAGAGGACTGATTCCTTCAATGTCTGGATCTGTGCGGACCGGGCCACCAGATCGGCCTGCCTCGTTTACTGTATTGTCCAGCATCATAGGCGACAGTGCTGTATTGGCTGACAACGACCAACAATAAGTGGTACAGCACAAACAGGCTGAAGATCTTGGTCTACTGAGACTTCAAAGGACCTGTGGCGACTCGTGCAGCAAGAAGGCACGCTACGTGGCCACCGGTCAACAATACTATCGCCCCAGTGCTGCTGATGCAACAACCCTTCTCGTGAGCGTCTCAAACCCTGCCGAAATCGACTAGCACATTGAGTTTCTCCAGGACCGGGCTACTTTCCAGCCCGGGCCCTCACGTATCGGCGAATGTTTGCTCACACAGTCAAGCGTCTGGTCAAAAGTAGCACATTCTATGAGGTCCGGCAGTGAGCGGGCAGATAGCCGAAAGCTTTCGGCAGCGAAAGGGGCCGAAAGCTTTCGCCCTGCCGATTACAGGGAACGTGGCAGAATTATTTTGGGTCGACCTGAATTAATTATGCAATTTGCAGAACCCT